>CM021750.1:2811321-3052650 GCA_011075105.1 Heteronetta atricapilla
CACAAAAAAAAAAAAAAAAAAAAAAAAAAAAAAAAAAAAAAAAACAACAATACCCCCTGCCCTAGTATCACAAAACCAAAACAGGAATTATTTTGTCAGAAGTTATTTTTCTATGAAGATAAAAATGTGGAAATAAAAAAGAAAACAGATTTCACTATTAATTAGAGTAACAAGTTCACAAGAAAATGAAAAGCATGTGGTTAAAATAATTGGGCCATAAAGCCTTTTGGCTGTGAGAAATGACTTTCTGTTTTCAGCCATGGCAGCGTGAAACCAGGACATCTCTCAGGCTGAAGAACCCAGCCCAGAAAGAAGAGCTCCAATTTTGCATATTACACATTTGTTCTTTGCTGAATACTTACAATGCATACAAATACGTTGCTTTAATGCAGATGGGTATGGGCTGTACGTGCCAGAAAGGGGTTTTGCTACTCCAGCTCTCTGCCACAGGGCTGCGTGAGGAACACAAGTGGCATCCCTGCCAGAGCGTGGGAGGAAGGGAGGAAGGAGCAGACCCTGAGGGAGTCAGGGTGAGGCTGGACCCCGCAGATGGCTGCAGGGGGCAAGGACATCGCTGCTGTTGTGCTCCTTGGGGACCGGGCCAGGCCGTTCCTCCCTGGCTGCAGTGACCCCCCTGGGCTCGGGCCTGCAGGGCAGAGGCTGGCCCTCAACAGCCCTGTTCTCACCCAGTTTAAGGAGCCACCTCTGTCACCACCTCACAGCTGACAGGCAAGGAAGGGTTCAGCTACAGAGACTGGGAAGCACCGCCCTGTTGAGGGCAAAATGCCCCCACGTTAATAGAGAAGACAAACGGAGCGGTTGATAGCACTTTTTTGTACCTATAGATCGTGGCTTTCTTAGGCCACATTCTGCCATGCTGGTTGGAGACAGAGACCAGAGCTGCTTCCTGATTCTGTTTTTATCCAGTGAAATAAGAATACACGCATTTGCAGTCTCTAACCCCACAAGAAACTGTGAGCATCGCTTCATGTTTGTAGAACCTTATAGTTGGAGCTTGCCTCTCCTCTGACCCTGAGCCAACGAAACCCCGCTTCTGAGCTGCAGCACAGAGAAGAAATACAAACTAATAGCATTAGAGACCATTAACCCAGAACACAATTCTCTTCACGAAACACACAGGACAAGACAATGTTAAAAGGACACAACTAAACACACTGGTGTTCATTTTTAACCTCATTGCCTTACCTCCAGTAGCACAACCAAATGTAATTACAGCCAGCAGCAAAAGGAAAAGCAAGATCAGAGACTCAATCCTGATTAAAATAAATAAATACTGAAAATATAGAAAGCATATGGGCACTGAAGAGCAGCATATGGATCACGTCCTGAAGTACAAGGCCTACCATATGCTTACAGAGCCTGGTTCAAAGGAAAACCTCGCTCCCTCCTCCCGATGTCTTTGGCTAGGTCACGAATCAGCTGCCTCCCAACATCTTGTGCCATTGGGCAAGTTTGCTTTTGAATAATAAAGCAAGTTTCAGCTCAGCATGGGGAGAATCCCAGGTAGAAAATGGACAGATGGCTGGTCCTAGTTAAGCAGGCAGAGACGGAGACGAAGCATTCCCCTTTGCCTTCTCTCAGACCAACCCGTTCATTGTGTCCTACACCAGCTGTATGTATCTAACCCTCTTTACCTTCTGCTTCCTTAAGAAAACAGTTCTTAATTTTTTTGACCTCCTGTGTTGACCCTGCAGGGAATGCTAACGAGCTGTTAACATTGCTTGGGATATGGCATCCGACCGGTTTGCAGAGTTCTTCAGCCTCTTCCTACCAAAGCTCCCATTTTTTCATGCTTCACTGGCCCCAACCAACCCCATCTGCCTGTAGATGTCTAGCATATGTTACGTGCCTGGCACTGCCCTGCAGGAAACGATGCCTTGCAGCACTTCCAGTGTCTGGCATATGATAAGGACAGTTTAGATAGCAATCAAGGAACAGGATTGCTCAAGTGTGGGGCTAGAAGAGGAAGAAGGAGACAGTGACAACTGGGCCCAGAAGAGAGGATTTCCTGCCATACTGCAACTGCGGTGATGAAGGGAAGAGATAGACCATCCCAGGCGAACGCAAGGCTCATTCTGAGAACTTAAAAAGAGTCAGGAAACACTAAGGTCTGCACCACCGTATGAATTCCACAGACATCATATATGAAATGTATTTGTAATTATCAGTTGTGTCAGTATGATCAAGGGGAGCAAAGACAAAAGCTCCCTGCTCAGAGAGGCTGACTGTCTTCAACAGATTGGGCCAGGGAACCACGCAGGGACTTGGCTTTTTCTGCACACAGGAGCAGTGTGTGCTCCAGGCTAGTAGTTGCTGCTGACAGCAGCACTGATGCTAGCCAGCTGCGGGGCTATCGCATCTCCTCACCCGCAGCCTGCAGTCCCCAGGGAGATGGGGGCGAGGGCTGAGGCATAAGCTGACCATATGTCCAAGCAGCTCGGGGGAAGGAAGGATTCCTGTCCCGGTGGCTGCGCAGAGAACACAGGATGCCCAGGGAAGGTCTCTCTTCCTCTGGCTGTGGCACAGGGCAATATTAACTCCCATTTCACTTACTTAGCCAGCACACACTGAGGCAGAGCCCGGATGTCATTGGGTCTCCCTACCAGGAACAGCTTTTCCCTTCAGCTTACCCCAGGACTGTCAAATCTCAGCATTCAAAAAATCAGGACTCGGGACTTAAAGGATGAAGCTAATCTGAAAAACACTCTGTTTTAAACTGACAGTCGTCTTTTTGAGTTCTAAATCATTATTTTTGATCAAGTTTCTAAATTTCTTTTTCCATCTGGGAAGACCAGATATTCACCTAGGTCTAGCATGCCAAGAACTCTGGCTTTAGCAAAAATACTGACAAAACCCAGGTAAGACGGACACGTTTAGCCACATCACCAGCTGGTTATTAGGATCATGTTAATGTTGATGTGGGAAAACTTGCTTTTCCTGCAATATCCTGTGGAATCAAATGTCTTTAAGTGTGCATTAACTTGGGGGGAGGGGTATTATTATTTCATATCCGTGTTTATTTTGGAGTTGTCCTTGTAAGAGAAAAAAAAGACAGAGATGGGCAAATAAGGACAGCAATGGAAAAACTAAAATCCTCAAGCTTAGTCACTTCTATTAAAAAAATAAAAAATGCTCAAAGCATGGAACAGCCATAGCTGAAACCAGGAATAAACCCCATATTTGCAACTTTGGACCTTGGAGACATGTTTGGAGAGAACTAGCCTTCAAAACACAGCTCAGCACTCGAGCATCTTTCTACCTCTGAGTTCAGCACTTCATTCTTTCTGGAGCAGAGCGTTTCCTTACCCTTGCTAAACATTTTGCTGTACAAGGTGCTACTCAAGCATGCAGAACAATGCCCGTTCCTCTTTACAGAGGGATTTGCCTTCCTCACATCCTCAGGCACAGCTAACCAGATTGCCTTCACATACCCACCAAAGTTTGCAAAAGGAAAACCTCCAAGAGAGCCAACAAAAACAAAGCATGGTGAGGGGAAGGTAACTTACAGCTTCGGTGCTATGGAAATTAATCCCTTAGGAAAGGTAAAGCGGGAGCAGACTTAAAAATTTTGACACAGAAAGTTCACTACTTTATCACATTCCTCCTTTGGGATTACATTTTCCACACATTTGAGACTGTTTCACAAAGTGTATTGTTCTCTTTTTTAGGAAACTAGTGTGGTATAAAATAGTACAAATCTGACCAATTGCTACTAATTAGAAATAGCAGCTTGAAGCATTATGCTTTAATGCACTGGTATATGGAATATAACAACCCCATCTCCACTTCCTGCCCAGATCAAAACTCCAGACAAATCCTCATTTCCAGTCACATACGATTAATTGGAAACAAAGTCAGAAGCTCAGATAATTATGCAGAATATGCAAGTTTTAAAGAGCTTATCCTAATTCCATTCTTAATAACTAACAAAATTATACCAAAAGCATAGCTAATGTTGCCACGTCTAACCAGTGCTAGGTGTTCAAAACGGATTAACACGCAAGTCTCCCAGCGCTGTGCTCACCTTCTGTCAGTAAATAAAAAACACCGTTTATTAAACCAAGTGCTTCAGTTTAATTTTGCATCAAATGTTACATTTATACTCAAAAAGTAAATGTTCATTGTGAAAAAAAAAAGACTAAGGGTATAAAACCTTAATTGTAATCAACTGGTTCACATTTTCTTGCCTATTTTTGACTACTATAAATTTTCACAGATTATCTCACCTGTCAAGGATAAAACACATCATTTACTTGAAGTTATTGAGTAACTTAGTCTGAATGTAAAATACGTAAGATAGGATGATGTAGCTTTATCTGCTTCTTGTCCTCTTTGTCAAATGTAAAGAGAAGAGGCATATAGTGCCAGGGAGAGCATTTCACTGTGCATGTGGAGTTCTGGCTATTACTTTCAGTTTTGTTGAAAACTTGTCCTTTCACCTTGTAGGAACAAAGCATTAATCTTGTCATCAAATCCAAATCCTAACTACGCTACCAAGCAGGATATTGCAGCAGCCGATTACACTGACTTTCAGATTGTCAGAAGGAAGAGGGTGCAGAAATGCGTTAGTGTTTGTGAATTACGGATTATATTTTCACAGACTGACTTCCCCTGTTTAGATCCCCCTGCACTCCGGAGGTGTGAACATCTGCATATACCTAATACAGCAAAGAACAGACGTTCACATTTCAGTTTGAATCCCAAGGGGTAAAGCTACATAAAAATATGTGCTTGTCAAGTAGAGGCATAAGGCATAAGAAAAATAAGCATGTGAGTTAGAAGCAGCAGCAACAGAGGTTGGAACATGTCCACATGAAAACTTAGTTCAAGTGAAGGTTCACTTCATAACTACACCTATTTATGAAATAAAGTTGTTTTGTCGGTGAATCCACCTTTCCCTGTTGCCTAGATAACCAGATAAAACACAGTTACAGCAGGCCTCCGGACTGTGCTCTGATATGAACTTCAAAAATCTGAGGTTTGCATCAAGGACCAGATTCAATCAAGTAACAGCAAAAACGCTGCACAAACAGCAGAACCCAAGCTTTTCACAAAGAAAAGATCGCATTGATAGAGGAAGAAATACCGATTGTTAACGATTTTCTCTTGCAAAGCTCAAGATTTGCAAAAGGTGCCAGCTCCCTGAAGTTAACCTGTGGTTCGAGAGGGAGCGCGCGTTCCCGCGTGCGGGGAGCACAGGGCGTCCCGCGTAATTCTGGTTAGGAGTGGCTGGGCAGGAGCCAGGCCTGGATTATCTCAAACTGATAGAGAGAGCACACGTGTTTAGAAAGAAGAACAAGTGCCAAATATGCAGTTCCTCGCTTCCATAAAACATAAGGTGTTTTATTTCTGCATCAGATGTTTCAAACACAATTGCCTTCTATTAAGTTTCAATGTAAACCACTTTGCTTTCCTAATGTAGCATGAACTTTAACTGTGGCCATTTCAGAGACATTACATGGATGCCATATCACCAAACAAAAAGATACACATTTGCTGTCACTCTGAAAAATATTTTTTCTTCCTTTTGTTCCTCACCCTGTCTGAAACCTGGAGGTTTTTCAGCTTTTTAGCTCTTCCGTATCTGTACATCTGTTAGAGCAATTTTCCTAAATATTTATTATAAATATTATGTTCTTATTAGTAGATAGCCAAAAAAAAAAAAAAAAAGAGTGTTGGCATTGTTTTGTTTTATAGGACTCAAACAGGGAAGAGCTGGAACACCGTGCTAACCAGAAGGCATTCACCAGCTCACGGCACGCGTCGCATGGGCTCCGCTTTCCCTTCCTTGCGAAGCGCAGCTCATCGAGTGCTGCTGGCAGCAGGCAGGGCACTTGTGTTAAAATACTTCGGGCAGAAGACTCATTGTTCTGCAGTCACGACAGTCACAGGAATATGCATCACATCGCATTGCCGATCAAAAAGAGGGACAGTTTAAAGGATTTCTTTTAATCAGGCAATGAGAAAGGCTGCTGATTAGTTGGCTGCTTCTGGCTCACAGGCTAAAACCTGATCACAGGTTTCTAACAGCAAATTATAGGTAAAGCCAAGGAAAAGTCAGTAATTTCAGCTGGCGAGGGTTTACGGGACTCCTTTCTTCAGTTCTGATTCATAAGTAACTTTGTGCAGCCCAAGTCCAAGGTTTGCAATTCAAAGCCTTACAAGTGAAAGCTGGATGCCCTGCTTCTTGTCAAGGAAAAAAGCACTGCACATGCCTCCTGAGGGCTCTGGTGACGGTCACTTCAGGCTTGGACCTATAGTTCCTACTAAACTCTGGCCCACGTTTTGCAGGTTGTGTTCTGCCTGCTCTTTTTCATACAACCAATCCCATTCCTTCCTCAAGGATCCAAAGAGAAACTGATCTATAATAAACTTCTACAAGGGCCCTGTTTTAGGAAAGTAAACAGAAGAAGGGAAAAAAAGAAAAAAGAAAAAAACCCACAACCTTATCCTGAAAACTGTTCTTCCCTCTTCCACCGAACGTCTCGTCCTTCTGCAGAGCTCCTGGGATCACCTCCAGCCCGGCTGCGGGTGCCTGCGGGACGCTCAGGTTTCCCCAGGCTGAGCCTCTGCGTCTTGCCCACTCCAGCCTTGGTCGCCCAGAGGACATGGGTGCGGGTGCAACAAGCCTGCAGTGCACGTATTTCTCAGCCTCAGTGTCCAGAGCCTTTTCAGGGATCTCCAAATCAACCAGCTGACCCAGAACTGACCAAAAAGTGGCCTGAAGGTATTCAGGAGCAAACAAGACCCCTATAACAGTATTTATAGCCTCTTCAGAGGAAGCAAGACCTGCCGATAGGATACACCTGAAGTGTTCTTGACCTCTGAACTAGGCTCTTCCAACGCAGCCCCTATCAAAGGGCACAGGGAAACAACGTCCCGTCTTCGGCGTCCGCACCAGCTGCAAGAGCACACACCAAGTAAGCCCACTGCGCGCAATGGATGAGGTGTGAAATTAGTTCTGTCATCTCCGCACACACCACGGTGAATCAGTCCTTCCTGAGGGCTCCAGCAGATCAACATTTCCACTTGTTTAATTTGAGATTGAGGCAAGAGCACGCAGGACCCTGCCTCACCCTTCTCCATCGCGCCAAGCGGCCAAAATTACACCAGGGCTGAACAAACCCCCCGGGAGAAGAGATGGAGACACGTGGGGTGGGAAGAAATGACCACTTCACCTTTTGCTGCTTTTAGTGGATTCTAATTAGGAATCTGGCAGTGCCACCCCCTCAGCGGGAAGCCCACATTATTAACGCTGGCATCAAAAGCAAGCCGACTGCAAGCTGCAGGAGCGGCTGCCGAACTGGCACAGCCTTCCCTCCCGCTCTTGGCCGAAACACCGCAGCAGATGTCTGAAGGGTTGGTGTTTCTTTCCCCATCCCCCCCAACCCCCCTGCACGACCTTATGCCAGAGATTACATGTGCGAGTGCCAAGGTAAAGGTTCCCAATGGGTCAAAGAAACATCCTTAAGAAGGGCTTGCTTCGAAACGTCTCTGCTTCCAACTGGTACAGCGGGGCTGCGGAGGAGCGCACGGTCTGGTGGGGGGCACAGAGAAACGTATAAGCATTCAGCTGTAATTATAGTAATCTGGTATAGTCAGTGCAAAAAAACAATGGCCTTTCCTCTCTTGTTATTCTGAATCATTTGTAGATGTTCATGTTTTAATCATATTTTTCCACATGAATCAATATGAGAGAGAGAACGACAGAGAGATAATTACGTGTGCCGAACAAATATTCCACCTAACGGAGGTTGTGCTGGGAAGGGCTGCTTGTAATTAATGAAGTACTGCCACATACTTGTCAAGTGCAAGCAGCTCTTTAAGGGCAAGCCATCATTTCAAATTCTGAGCTCACTGAAATTTAACAGAATTGGAAAGAAAATAATAAAGTTGTGCAGCATCTCTCGCAGCACCAGGCTCTGAGGAGCGAGCACAGGAGCTCTGCACCTGGAATGCAAAGCTGCCTGGTGCCCAGTTGTGCTGGGAATGCAAAGCACAGCCCCAGCTCCCTCAAAACATGATCAAGGGGGCATAACCTTCCCCAGGAGATGTGGAATTACAGGCCAGCGTTAGGATACCACGGCTGAAATGCAAAAGGTTTATTTCAACTCAATTCCCTCTGTCGGCAAGTCTCTCTTCCCTCACGCCGAGGAAAACCAAGTGAAATCTCCAAAGTGCTGAGTGGGATTTTTGAGGATCCCCATTTTAGAAATACCTGACCAAGACTTTTCTGGATCCAGACCTGAGCAGAAAAACAAACAAACAAACCAACAGTACCAAAACCAGCATTCCTTTGGGATACAGCTCCTAGAGCGAAACAGGTAAGTGACACCCTGATCTCCCAAAAGCCTGAAGCAGCACCCCAGCCCCGGGGCTTTCCGATCCCTTCCTGTTGGATTTAACTCCCAGCGTTCAAATGAATGTTTTAATCGCAACAGCACAGCAGCAAGCTTCTAGCTTGAATTAATAATACTCCACCAGCTCAGTGTGCCAAAAACACTTCCCTCCTTTCCCTTTCCATACTAGTTCTCCTGTTTCTCAGCTTTTAAATACCCCCTTGTTCTTTCTAGGCATTCATTGTGCAACACAATTTATTTCTGCAACACATCATTACAGCAATAGAAGTGTGAGAGTAGGTGGGGACAGCAGACAAGCAGAGGTGTGAAAGGGTGGTAACGTACTAAGTGCCGCAGTGAGCCACCAGTCAACACTTTAAGGTTTCAAAAGAAGGGGGGAAAGGAGGGGAAGGGAAAGAAATCTATCTTCGTGGGCTTTATGAAGTTTCAGGAATATTAGGGAGCTCATATTAGTGCAGTGCAAGGCCTACACTGCCGTACAGAGCCAGACACACAATGCACTTCAGTTAGCCACAAATAAAAGACAGACCTCGACATATCCCAGTACCAGCGCTCCATCATCTACCCCTTGCAGGGACGTAGCCCTCTCTTTATCTCCTTTCTTTTTGCAAAGCTTCTTTCTTGACAAGAAGGAAATATTGTTTACAAGGGGGAAAAAAATGCCATTTCACACATGTATCCAAAATAGCATTCCCAGACGCAAGATAAAGGCACTACGAAGCGTAGGGAAACGCTCTTACATTTTACATTTGTTGTTTTTCACTGCAAATTTTGTTAGCACTATTTTTCCTTCCAAGCCATTCAATAACATCATTAATTTTATTGGGGAGTGGGAGTGAGATTTGAAGGGCCTGAAGTGCTCACTTGCCAAGCAGTTCTAAGCCATTCAGGGAGAAAATGCAGCTTAATGCAATGGCTGCGGATTCAGTGAAAGATTTGTACAGGAACAGGGTGCTATCTACCTTAATTTCTGTGGGTGTGATGAAACCCGACTCTTACTCTCTTCACCGAGACTACAACTTTGACCGTAAAACACAAAGAAACAGGAAAGGAAAACCTGTAAGAGATGAGGAAAGTAGACAGCAAGGCAAAATAACAGCTTAAAATTATGCCTTATATCAAACACATGCCATGCAAGCAGCCAATGCAGCCTAATATTCGGCACCCTCCCCTTTCATCACTCTGCAGAGCAGGGGAAATGCTGCCAGCAATGGGGCAGAGCCTCACCTGCAGCACTCACGTGGCTCTGAAGGAAGAGACAAAACAGCCCAGGAACAAACTGGGAGAAGAATCCAGGAGCAGAACTGTATTGCAATGCAGCATTGCAGGAAGAGGCTGAGCCCTGGAAAACATCCTACAGCATTCAATCTCAGCACAAGCATTTGCACCCCGTATTCCTTGCCAGGAGTTGCTGTAGCAGGTGCAAAAAATGTCATTGTGGCAATCAGCCAGCTAACAATAAAATCTGTTGTGCATGAGATACCGTAAGAAATCAGTTGCATGGCACACAATGAGAAGGTGGGGAATAAACCGACGGGCAGCCTTTTGGTAAAGGCTAACACGCTGCTTCTGCTCTCCCACTCTCTAAATGAATGGCCTCATTCTTTACAAGGGGGACTCGGTGAGCCTTAGGGGGTTGTAACTCATCTCTCAGTATTTGAATTAGAACAAAACTTTGTATTTAGTACCAGGTCACAGCCCCAGAAGCAAATATTTTCCCCACTCCTACATTAGGGCAGAAAAATCCCATGCCTGTTTTGAAACTAGGCGAGTGCAAAGCAATTGGAGTTAATAGAGTAAAGCAGTCTCTGCACTAACAGCCAGTTTGTGAATCACCATCTCCTAAGCAATGAATCCACAAGGAGCTTCAGTGATGATCTGAGCCGTAACTTAGCTATGCTGCCATTTTCTTCCTTAGGCCCAGAATTTCAGCTTCTGTCCTTTTTACAGATACCAGCTAAATTAAAACCTGTGAGTAAACCTGGACAGAGACCAGGAGCCATCGGGCAGTCAACTGTTTCATGCTGACCAGCACATGGAAACCCAATGTAAGAACTAAGATCTTTTTTCTTTTCCAGTGTGAAAAAATCTGGAAATACTTGTATATTGCTTGTCACAGAACTCAAGCAAGGCCATCCCTTGCCACCTGATTCTTACAAGGACTTGAAAGCCATGGTTTGTGTGCATACAGCCAATCGTTGTATCTGTCATGACTGTCCCGTAAAGACCAGCCATGAGGAAGGAGATGCCAGAGGCATCATCATGTGAAGGCTTTGAACACAAAGAGCCCAGAGAACAGATTTCATCCCGTATCAGGAGAATAAAAGCCATCTTGGAAAATACGACAGAAACAACTCCTTTCCATGTGAGGGATGAGAGAGAAACAAAGGAGAATGGATTAAAAGAAGCACGATGCTTATACTCAATTTGACAAAAAAATCTCCAGTAAGATCAAGGGAAATTGCATCCAGTGTTAACCGAAAACAAAGCCGGGATTCCATAACTGACTTATTTCCTGGGAGATCCCCTTTATGGAAATGTCTACAGCTGTGTCTGCTTAGTTGTAGCCTCACTGAAATCCACTGTCATCATTCAACTGCTTTTTAAGTGGGTCACCCTCAAGAGACAGCACGAAATGCATTTTGCATTTCCAGAAACACAGAGGGAACCACTTTCTTCTGTTTTGCACATTAACAGTTTACTGTAATCACTACTCAACTTCTTAATTTCTTGTGTACATCGCTCCCTTCCTGCTGCATGGGCCTTCTTCCCAGCCCTGCTACGCAGCTGTTCCGCAGAGCCTCGTACTTCTTCACTCGCTGCTGTGCCTTCAACAGGTCTTTTTTCCTCAAATGTGGGAATTCTTCCTTTCCAATTGGGCCATCATCCAATCTTTCCAGAACATACCTTGCAAGAGCAGGTGCTTCACATTGAGCACAGATGCCCAGAAATTCATAAGTTGATACATTTGGGCAAGAAACTTTGCCAGCTCAAGCTTCCTCATTACAGTTTACATCCATTCGAACTAATGCCACAGAATGAAGAAAACACGTTTTCTCAAAGAGCCTCAGCAGTGCTGAAAGAGATGCACGTGAACAAAAAATAGGCAAATCCAGGACGTAAATAAACGACAGCCATGCCCTGTTTTCAGCGAAGGATCTCCCAGCAACAGGGAGACAGTCGTACAGGAGTAGCACGTGTATTTGATATGTACTCGCAATGTACCACATTTTCAGTGCCTGGTCGTTAGAAATGTACCTGTGCAAAGGACAAAACGCGCGGGTTGCCTTTATTTGTACCTGCAAGCTGAGCAACAAATCAATTACAGTTCAGCCATCTATGGCTTGGGTACAAGCGCACATCTCTGAGTGCCAAAGATGGATTAGACAACTCTGGCCAAGTACAACTGGAAGCAGTGTCGAGGCTCATGTACGTATCCACTCCAATACGCTGGCACGTTCGTCTCCGAGTGAGCCAACACCACATCACCCTTTTTGCAGTACAACCATTATTTGTACTTGCAAAGGACACAGCGCTGAATCTGTGTAGCTTCAGGGCTCCAGGGGAACCACTCCTGTGCTTGATGTGTAATCCTCTTTGAGCAAGCACTGCTGCAGGAATGGCAGCCCGCGGTGTTGCTATGGATCGTAGCAGAAACAGGAAGAGAGACCAGGTGGATTTGTGGATGACTTAGTAACTTAAAAAAAATCTTTCCACCAGCCCTGCCTCAGCACTGCTGGAATGTCTTATGTACTCACGTAAAGACGGGGTTGTGGGGACACAGCTCCTCTCAGTCAGTCTTTTCAGCTGGAGTGGAGCTGAAGAACTGAATCACATCTAAGTTTGTAGAGTGGCTGTTTGGTGTGTCCCCCCCCCCCACACACACACTTTTTCCTTCTTTTCTTCATCCAAGATTCAGACAGGAAAGCAGCACCACTTTTCACTGAAGCCAGGGTGTTTTGGGAAACATCTCAACTGGCTTTTGAAATCTTATTTCCAGGATCTGGGAGAGCTTTCCAAAAAGCGCCATGGCCCACCCACATTCAAACAACACAGACTCCCGAGGAGTCCTCGCCAGCCCCAGCCTACTGCAGGACACGTGGGTGGGCCTTCAGCTTCTGGACACTTGCTAAAAATAAATAAATAATGGGACTTCAAAGCAAACTAGCTGAAGCACTTCAGAAAATTAATCATGCCTGGTGGAAAAGATGATTAGTGGCTTCTTGTGCTCTTTTTTAAAGCTATTGATCTTGGACACGGGAAGGAGCTTTCATATTCTCCACAAGCCACAGATGGTCAAAAGGGTCCTGAGAGGAAGAGACAAAAGGCAACCACAAGAGAGCTCGAGGGTAGCAGAACTCAAGGTGTGTCCCAGGACCCAGCCATACCCCTGCAAGGGAAGCACCAGAAGAGCAGAGCAGCTTGTTCTGACATTTTTCCTTTCCTTCAGCTTTCTTAAGTCGTTGTCTATACTTTCTACCTTCAAAGCAGGTAAGCTCTGCAAGCCCTTTCCCAGCACACCAGACACACTACACACTCCAGGAACACCAAACAAAAAGATTTGCCAAGCCTTTGGCACTGTAAGAAGGCAGAGGCAGGAATCACAAGACAAAGACAACAAGGTCTTTCAAGTAAGCCAACCGTTTGATGACTGAAATAGTGGAATCTCTCTCTCTGGACAATTCTGTGGACTTTCTGTAAACTGAGCTTTCCACATAACAGATAATGGTTTCAGAAAACACAAACTATAATCCCTAAATTACCTTCAAGCTAGTCTGGTGCAGGGTCAAGCTTTCTTCTGGGAAGCACTGTCCATTTTCATCTCCAATCAAAATACGATTAAACTTAAGAAATAACCACAGTTTCTCTATAGTTAAGATGATACACATGCTATTTTTGTTAGAGCAAAACCCGTATTTTTTAATGAACTTTCCTAGGAAGCTTAAAATTATATTCAGTTGTAAAGTTACGACAGCAAGTAAGCAGGCCTCAAATGCCTCCCCCAAAAGGCGGTGGCGGTTACTCACAGCAAGTCTCCCTACTCCGAAGTGGGACCTACTGAGCTCAGCGTGACAGAAAGCCATGCAGTGGCCATTCCTTACCCTGAAATAGATGAAGGCTTTATTTATTTCTTTATTTTGAGTACATATGTATTAGCATACTGACCAAAATTAAAACTCAAGCAATTACATCTGTCTGTTTGCCATTTCCCTTAAATCATCTTGGCTTCGTGCACCTAGCTCCCTTGTGGCAATGAGCACCGAATGTAATGGCACAATGACAAGCACGAGCAGCACAGAAACAAAGAGCAGGTGCATGGGAGAGGAGGGAGAAGGGGGGTTGTTTACGTTGGCAAATGTTCCCCCAGCTACGTCTTTAGGAAGGAAGGTAGAGGCTCCAAAATGCCTTCACGGAAAATAAAGCACATTTAAACTCCAAGCAAGGAACTGCTCCTGTGATCAGAACTCTCTGAAAGAGATTTAAATAGCTGAGGCAGCACGGGAGCCCTTGATGACTATATTAACATTTTGACATTTCTTTGCACAGTCACTGGAACTACATTATTAGCAAGGAACTCACAGCCTTAAATTCCACTGTGGAATACTGTATTGGAAGAGTGGAAAGACAAAAAAAAAACGTATTTTTTTTTCCCATTCTTCTCTATAGTTGCCTTCCTCCCACAAGAAATAAACTACTGCTTATGCTGTCCCATCAGACTGTGCTCCCTCAGAAGGAACCACTCCCAGGAAAAGCAAAGTTCAGACAGCTGCTGAATTTTACTAGTAATATAAATAACCTAATCTGAAAAAGGCATTTGCATTTCATCCTACTGATTGTTTCAGAAGATCTTGCTATAATTCCAGAAGATGAGCAGAAGAAATCAATAGTCGGAACACATCACCTGCAATAGCTTTCAGTTTTGTCAGGAACCAGAAAGAAAGGCAAAAGGGAAAAAATGCAACTAGAAGGCAAGAGTTCCAGTCATCGTGCAGTACAAAGTCAGTGCATGAGACTGAGGGTAGCACGATGCAGGATGGCCCAGAACCCCTCCTGTGGAGCAGAGTGGGATTTTTCTGCACCGCATCCTAGGTGGTCAGAGGAACTGGGCTGCAGCAAGCATAAAACAAGTCCCTAATCACAACACGCTTGATTGAAAAAGCATCCGGCATCTAATTCTATTACCAAGCAGAGCTGTGAAAAATGTTTCTCATCATAAAATAAAATGAGTACGTTTTGGCTACTTTACTGACTCTGTAAAAATATGATAGTACAGGTATTAGGGAAAAAAAAAAAAAGCCGAAGGGATTTCTCATGCGGAGCAGCGTTGTCTAGAGGTGAGAGCATGGGAGCTGGGAGACCTGCAGTCTGCTCCCGGTGCTGTCGTCAGCTTGCGCTGAGGCGCTGACCAAGTGGCTTCACACCTGCGAGGCTGAGGCTCCTCAGGTGTCACACACGGGCGCCTCCATCAGCCCCAGCCCCGTCACCGGCACGCTGTGTGACTGCGGCCCGAGTAACGAACAGGGAGCTTTGGAGACCTTTTGATAGACATGCTACAGGGGTTGTAATAAGCGTTAGTTAAAATCTTTCAAGGGCACATTCTAGATAGACACATCAGCTAAAGACCTTCTCAAGGTATTTATTACCCTTCTCATGGTATTAAACTGTTTTCCTTAAGACTGGTAATGTCTTCGGGTTAAAAATCCTTTTTTATTAAGAAACTCTTACTTCTACTAACACAAAGATGATGTCTAAATTTTCTTTCAAATAGCAGAAAGACCCCCAATATCAGTGTCCAAAATTTTACACAATACTTTCAGTGCGGTAGAATTATCTTCTACTGAGCGATTATTACTTTGTTACTATTTTCTACATGCATTCCCCAATACTCAGGGGGGTGCCTGTTTCTCTGCTTCCCAAAACATTTTCTCATCGTGGCATCTTTTGTTGTTCTGTACTTCTAAAGACAGCAAAGAATAGCAAATCGTCTCACAGTATTTTCAGCACAAAACGAATTGGCCATTCAAGAAAACACTTTCCCCTGACTAGGGGATAAAATGGCAGCGTGCCCGCCAGGTCAAAGAGCACACTAGTCCTTACTAGTATACCTGACATTTCTTTTCCCTCCTGTTTGACACCATAGCATCTGCCCGGACCAATATTCAGTAATTCCTGTTCAATGCACTCTTTACAGCACCTCAGTTTTACTCTGTGTGCATTTATGCAAATTGCTATTATTTACACGTTAGTTACATAGCTGACTTTGTATTATTATTTATAAGCCTGCTGATGCTACCTTCTGCGTTTATTCCAGTCCGGAGTTAACGAGAGCCCCAGTCCTGCTATCAGACCGCTGGGGTTAATTTGTTACTTCAAGTCAATGTGGTTTCAAAGGAACTCAAGCAGTTCCCATTGCCGGATCAGGAACAAAGTGCTCATACGCTGCTATGGGACCAACTCTCAGGAGAGCAGCAGAACCAAATGAGTACTCCAGCCTCTTAATTTTCCTTGATCATAGCACTTTTAGTAAAGTATCTCTCAGTGAAGGCTTGAGACAATTAATTAGGAAGCACCCTGGAGTACGAACAACAGACTGTTACTGTCACTTGAAGCCAATATTTATTAATCTTCAAGATTTCTGTAAGGGAAGGTTACACAAACAGGGTTATTTTATATTATACACATTTGCTTTAGGACTTTATTCTGCCTAGGAATAAAACATAAATGCAGCAAGGATGACCCTTTTGCAACATTTTAAACGTAGTTGGTAAACATTGCTTTACTAATAACTTGTCCCATTTTTCCAACTGCATGATCACTTCAAAAAGATGAGACGGACTGTGGTGTAGAAATCAAAGAAGAAACATTGGGTCATTTTCCACAAAATACTCATTTTACTTTGGAGCCTAGCAGGCAGTACCAACCTGAAGGCAACGCACATGATAAAGGAGTTTGATGCTCCTTTATCTGGGCCGAAAAAGGCAGAATAAGAAAGAGACCTTTAGCCTGGATGTCTCAGCTTTTCATATGGTGGCTGACAAGCTGGGCTATAGGGTAAACCATAACGTGCCAAGCACCACGGAGACTGGAGCCAAGACAGGGATAATTTCAGGCAAGACCCAGTCTCTAGAGCCAAAACCACTGGCCTGAAAGCTTTTCTCAGAAGGTTTGCTGTTCCCATCACTGCTGGGATGAATTTTAACTCATTATTGATCAAGGGAATTTTAAAATCAATTTTAATTAAATGAAAGATTTCTATCATGGCTTGTTCTGTGTTGAAGTCACACAGACGACATATAAATATATGGAGGCAAATCAAGCAGAGCAGATTTGTAGCACTTAGGCCCTAAACAGGTGAGAAAGAAGCCAAAGTTACATCTCAAAGCAAATTTGTTATAATAAATTACCTACAAGACATGCCTCTTTCCCCCATCATTTTTGTCTTTGCTACTGGAATTTAGTCAGACTTGCTTTTTCTTGCCGAAGCAACGATTTTTATTAGGTTCTCCATCATATCTCAAAACAACTGGAAAAGGGCTAAAGGAGGCAATGCCTGGCAGTGGTGGATTGCTCAGCTTACCACCAACAGCCAGGTTCAGCGTGGTGAAGAGGAGCAGCAGTCCCTCAGCTGAGGCTCCGTCTGTACAGACAGCAGCTTGTTCAAATCCCATGCCTCTCATTTCCAGGGCAGGCAGGTACTGGGATCTGCTGTGCAAGATGTAACAGAAAGAATAGAAGTAGTAAAAAAAAAAAAAAAAAAATGTCTAATGAAAAGATTAATCGACAACTTCAGGTAGGCATACAAACCCACTTACCCACGGGAAAGAGCGTGGTGAGATGGTTTATGCCTTCATCCCATAAGGAGTGAGGAGCAAGCCTTCGCTCTCCCTCTTGTTAGCTAGACCAGGGACTGTTCTTGAGATGCCTGAGTTTCCTTCAATAGCACCAGGTGGGAGATCAAGGGGTTTCATCTCGTTTCAGGTGCAGCTGGCTGGCTGATAGTGCCACTTCCCAGGTCCTGGCTGTATCTGGGTTTGCAAGTCAGTTCATGGAGAGGCTCCAAGGGAGTTCCGCTGAAATCAATGGACACCAGGCACTTATGCCACAGCAGAAAGCTCAGAAAGAGCTTCAGCACCTGCATACTCCAGTTCACAGCATTCTGCCTCAGGCAAAAGGTCATCCCAGTGCCAGTGCCACAGGTCACAAGTTCAATCCTCAAGATCAAGCGTGCATTCAACTGAGGCTCCAAAGCAGATCAATGGAGGATGACTTAGTCATACACAGGCAGTGCTGCAGACTCACGAGCCTCCTGTATCATTTACTACAAACATAAGCCTGTTTGTGTACAATTTAGATGTTACAATTATTAGTTCATTAACATTAATTCATTAGTCATCACAGCAAGCTGTCTAGGCAGAGCAGCCTTACGCTGGTTCTTTGGCTAAGAAATCAAAGGGCTGAGGGGTTAAATGACTTGCCAAAGGTCACAGAAAAAAATCAATAGGAAAACTGGAATTAGAACTAAAAAAATGCCCAATTCCTTGCTTTGCATTTAATCCACTTTGCGTCACTTAATCAAAAGGCAACAATAAAATCAGCACAGTCCCACATGGCTCCTCACAGACAGAAAAGGTTTTTTTCAGCCATAAGGTCCCTACCAAGCCCAGTTAGGATCTACAAGGCTTCCCTGTGTTTTCAGATACAATGCATACTGCAGTAAATAGGTTATTTTACAACCCTGGCCCAGTTTTCAAAGTGGCCTCAATCAGAGTTGTGCAAAACATTCATGTCCAACCACAAAATTACAATCAGTCTTTGTCTGAGTTCAGCCCATGTCCCCGGCCAGCAGTGGTTAGGCCGAACTCTTCGGGCCTGTGCACTCTTAGCCCAAGGTTTTTGCAACGTTTCTGCCCTGCTTGGATTTCTCTGAATATTTATAGGCTGCTGCTCTGCAGTGACTTTCATGTTCAAGCTGTGTTGGCCGGTGGGGGTGGAAGGGGATGTAAGTAACAGAGTCACATGTTTTCCACTACCCCGCTTGTTTTGCTTCCAGTAAAAAAACAGTGCTATGAGACACGTGTTGCAAGAAAACAACTGCAAGGCCTGACTGCGGGGCATTTAAATTAGTGTTAACAGTATTACTACACACTTGAATGTTTTCAAACGCCCAGCTATTGTGAAATCGGAGTCAACAGTTTGGAGATTCAAGCAGACCTGTGGAATTAAAATTTGTAGCGTTGCTTAATATTTTAGGGGTGGGGATGAAAAATATCCCTTTAAAAAAGTCTTGCCTGAGAAGTACCAAGGGAAGGAATTCACCTGTGAAGTCCATACCGTGTTCTGCCCGGCCATCAATGCACTCCAGAGCAGGATCCACAAAGTTTAGTCAACGCTGTGCTGAAACTTGCGCCGCGTCGAGGAGATCAGCGGGGAACATTAAGCGCATGGTGGTTACTGCTGCTGGCACTTACATCACACCCAACAGCATGAAGAAATCAGGAAAGCACACAAATTTCCAAATAACTTCATCTGCTGTGCCGAAGTGTAAACAAGACCTTACATCATACACATCATCTCGTGCTTTGGCTGGTTTAACTACAGCATAATGGGACGGCTTACTTATTTCCTAGATGGGTATTTGTACTTCTGAGACACATCGTGGAGGTGTTTCCATGCCAGTGAATCCCAGCTCTGCACAGATGCAGGTTCGCTGTCGTCTGTAAATGTGTTCAGACCTGCTGGATGGTGCAGGCAGCCTTGGCCATCAGGTGGCTCGCTGCTTAAAGCACCAGCACAAAGCCGGTTCTGCACGGGAGAGAAAGACGCTGAGGGCACAGTCTAGAGTTGTTTGTGGAAATCAAGCCTTTGAGGACTGTGCGTCCAAAAAGTTCCCAACAAGGGCTAAACAAAGGAAATATCTGTTCTTGTGTTGATGGCAGAGTGTTCCAAAATCGGAGAAAACAGCAGTCTGTACGTAGGGTTAACAAGTCGCCCTGACTGGAGGTATCTGCAAAGTCCAAGTGAAACCGTAACAAATGACTGTTGAAAAGACACAGCTAAGAAGCAAAACAGAAGAGAGAAAACAAGCTACAAACACCTAAAGCAAACTGCTTGCACTGTTAAAGCTGACCCACAGCAGTAAGGGAAGTTTTAGGCTGCCCCACGCCCTTTGTAAAATACCCACATCCCTGAGGACCGCAGGGAGCATTGCTTCTTCTGAGCGCAGGTTTCTTCCAAGGGATTTCCAGTCATTCTTCTCTCCCACCAGGACAAAAATACTGGAAGAACTGTCTGTTTGATGGTATTATTGTACTTTTACATAAGTCTATTCCAAAATCTGGGTCATAAGAGGGCAAAGAGTATGGAACAGGTAATAGAGTTTGCATTGTTTCACTTTTCCTTTCCCCAAATTCTAGGTCCTTGTAATGTAGCTGCTATGCAGAAAGGAGATAGATTTCCAAGTTGTCCACTGAACACTCTGCTGCTCATAAAGCTAGCTGCATAATTGCATTAGAGGTTCACAGAAATGTTCTATTAATGTAAAATAGATATTTCTCCCCTGGCAATTTTGAACATAGTGTTTGTCCCCACAGATTTTCAGCTTTGACTACACAACGAAGTACTTTTGCTTTGTAGCTATGATGAAAAGACATGATTTTCTATGAAAACTTCTTTTTTAAAAAAAAGAACAGAGAGCTGTTTTAGCTAAATATTATTTTTTCCATGAAAAAAAACCTCAGTAGATAAAAAGTCTTCCATTGTTTCTAGCTGTTTGCTAATTCACTTGCAGGTATATGAGGGAAGGGAGGGTCTTCCCAGTTTTTATTGTCTTGTTCTGTCCATCCTTCCTACATTTGAACGTACGAAGATTTCAGCGTTCGCTAAAGCTGCAACAGACTGGTTGAAACACGAGCAGTGCAGCACACGGAGTACTACACAGACACTACAATGACCTTTCCTGATTATCTTGTATTCTGTCATGAGTTAAATGAGGTCATTACTGATGTTACTTGCATTCCTCTTCCTTGGCCCATGACTTCAAAGACTAATGGGCCCCTTTTGTCACTGAATTCTTGTCAAAATGTTCAGTCCAATCAGGCCCCTAATAACTGCATGTAGGGGAACATTCACAGATGAAAAGAACATGCAGACACATGCCTTATACATAATTAATCCTTCCAATGAACTTCATGAATTTCAAAATTACACAAAATGGAACAAATCCAACAGATAGTCTCCCGTGGGCATATGAGGTCACGTATCCTGCTAGGAGGGCGAGAAAGTGCTATTTAACATGGATACCCAGCAATGACTCACACAGTGTCACTAACTGATTTATTTTCTCTTCCTGCTGCCATCTCTGCAGCTAACCTGAGGTCTGACACCATTACCGAGACCCCACGAAGCCCGCCTATCATTCCAGGAACCGAGCACCCAAAACTCTCACTGGGGTCCCAAGAAGTCCAAGTGTCGCCATCACCGCTGCTGGCATCGAGGCGGAAAATTCTGTCAAATGCATCTGGCCAGTTCTAGTTACTCACATGACCAAGAAAACATTCAGATTTCTATCCAGAAAGCTCTGCTCCCACCAAATAACAGTATAGGGAGTGGGGGTAGGGTGGAGAGAAGGATTTGTTCTTGGAATCACGTAAAAGTAGTGGTTGACAATTTTCTCTCTAACGAAATGTTTGCCTAATTCGGTCCTGGCAAGGCTGTGCACATGTGGCAGCCACATCAAAAGCCTGGGCACTGGCACAAAGAGCAACATGGCCTGAAGTGGTTTTCTGTGCTGCTACATGCCAACTGCATGCTCAAACCCCAGCTCTCACACTTAGGTCTTCTGTCCGAGACGTGATTAGTGCTGCCCTGACTAGCGGTTTTGTCGTATTTGTTCAGAATTGGTGACACGAACCCAGACTTCTAAAAAATAACATTTGGATTTTCCTCCTCCCTCTTAATTCCACATTAATCTCTCCCTGTGTTATTACTGATAGGTATCAAAACATGTCAGACATACCAAAATGAATATTTTACAACGACCTTTCCCAAATTTTATGGAGTGCCTTTGACAAAAATAGCTTTCTTTCTTCAAAGTAGATGTTCCAGTGGTAGTAGAAATGTTCTAGAAATCTTAATATTTTCAATATATGAAAATATCTTTCTCCATCAAGCTTTGTGCATGTGTCCACAAGCATGAGACAAAAATAAAACAAAACATGTAAACAAAAAAAAAATATGAAAAAGGCCATAAAAACAGCTTTATGCATATGAGAATTTTAAAAGTTGAATTTCTTGTAGGCAAAATAGCAGGAATTGATTTTTGAGACAGATTATCATAGAAAAGGATGACTCAAAAGGTCAGCAAGTTCTTCCCCTTGCACAAGTTGGATAAATATTTCAACACAATTCCTGAATAATTTCAATCTAATTTGTTGCTAAAAAGGTTCAGTGAAAGAAATTCTAAGCCACCTTGGATATATCTTTCGGTACTTCATAACTTTCACCATTTATTTTTTCCTAATGTATTACATAAATCAAGGTGCAATTTTGCAGCAATCGAGTCCAAGTACTTTTTGACATATTCTATCTGATACGGAGAATAAAATCCACATTTTCTTTCTGTGAACTTCTTACATGCAGCAAAGGTAACCACCTCCCATGCTCTGCATGTGTTACTGTTAAAAACATGTGCCAGAAGGTACGTCTTTTTTGTTAGCACCCAACACACTTGACTCATTTTCAGTCTCAGAACTTTTACAAATTCCACATCCTTTTCTCCCCTCCCATGGACTTGCCAGGTCTCAGCACGACACTTCGAATTTGGCTTTCCTGAAACTCAGCCTCTTCGTTTTAAATCTCTCTTCTACTTATCAGAAAGTTTTGAATTCCAGCATCATGCTAAAGAACATCTGCAGCCCTTCCCAGCACACTCTTACTTGCAAATCTCGTACTTCCATCTTTTTGGTGCACAGTCCAAGATGCTAGTAACAGTGCTGACCATATGTGAGCCCAGGACAGTCAGCTACAAAACCATCCCTTTGATATGCCCTCCAAGTCTGACATCACACCTTTTGCAACCATTAATAAAATGTCTGCAACACCTCCACCCCCTCAAATACTTATCTATTTTTTGGTCTCTTAATCTTGACCACTTTTGCCTACTTTATTAATAAGACACCCTGTCAAAAGCCTCACTAAAATTAGGGCCTATCACATCATTTCTTTTTCTCCTAACCTAATGGACTGGTTATCCAAGTAAGAATGAAAAATTGGAGAGTCTTTATTTACTTTCACTCGCACTAGAATGTAGGCATCTAGCTGAAAAAGCAGGCAATGCAACTTACACCTCTGCACTTGGGTTTTGCTGCTTCCTCACCTTACCCCAATATTCAGCACCCGCTGCCAGGCCCAAAGCACCAGCAGCAGCCCTACGCAGTACTTGCTCCTCCAGTGTTCTTCGGCAGGTACCAGTAACATGGGGTTAGCACAAACAATCAAGCACAGCTCTGTTCAACTGAAAACATGGCATGGGGAGGAGGTGCCCATAACGACAGCATGCTTTCGTGTAATGGTCTGTACTCAGAAGGGTTACCCATGAGGCAGGAGACGTGGGCTGAAGCCCTTTTTCACTCAGAAGCAATTCAAGCCCACATCACGAAATGGTTAGAGACTCAAAGGCCAAGGACAAGCCATTTAAAACCATCACCTGCCACCGAAAAACAGGGGAATGTGCAGGCCAACAGTCAAAGCAAACAAGGGAAGTTGCATTTCAGAAGACAGAGGGCTTGGAAGGCCAGTCTAAAAAAAAAAAAAAAAAAAAAAAAAAAACAGCAATCCTCAGAAAGGAAGAAGCCATGTTACAGGGTGATCGTGTCCCATCCC
The DNA here is from genome assembly GCA_011075105.1 of Heteronetta atricapilla. NCBI lineage: Eukaryota > Metazoa > Chordata > Aves > Anseriformes > Anatidae > Heteronetta > Heteronetta atricapilla. Next base: position 2,834,583 of record CM021750.1, read on the forward strand.
AATACCAGAACGTCTGAGAAGCTGGAATAAAATGTAAGGGCCGTTCCTGCACGAGAGATGCTCAGCATGGGAAGAGGCTGAGATAAATAAAAGCGTTCTACCAGAAAGCTTATCTGCAGAGAGACCGCATTAGCAGGTAACTTTCTCCAAAAAGAATATAGTTTCTACTACTAATAGAAGTCATAGGAATTGGGTTTGGTATTCACAAACCAGTGAAAACAACACATTTTGCCCCCAACAGTTAAAGGAACAGAACTATAATCTGAAGCAACCACAGATGCATTTGCCCTGCAGCAACGTTACGTCAGTACAAGAGACTGGAAAACAGTAGTTTATAGTAGCCTGCACTTAAACTTGAGGTTTTCAGTTTCACAGCGGTTAGATCTGATTCAGACAAATGAATTCAGAAAACAAACAGCACAATACACAACAGTGCAGCAGCAGAGAGCTTAATGCGCTCCATAGTTAGCAGATTCGTCACCCTTATAAATTACACAAACAAGTCTGCCGGTACATTTTGAGAAGTCAGGTTCACAAAATTGACTCCAACTGGCTATGAAAGCCCTCTAGAAGAGGATGTTTCCAAAATAAAATCCACCCTCCATGAAAAGGAGCTAGAAGGTCATCATCGTCCCCAAGGAGACATAAACGGCACGAGATAAGGGCTGGGAATTTGCTGCAAGCGTGCGCTCGCCCTCAGCCCAGACAGACAGTCCTGCCTGTTGTCCTCACCCACAGCTGTAACCTTGAAGGGCACAGTCATGTGCTGCTGACTCACAGTGATGCTTATGAAAAATAAGAACAGTTTTGTTTTTTTTTTTCCCTTCTTCATCTTGTATTTTATCACTCATCTGCTTCACTTCGTACAGAAACTCCCCATCAGTTACTGCAAGCATACAGAAAAAAACAAGGCCAAACCCAGGCTCTGCTGGGACAGGCCGTGGATGCCTGACCTGCACTTGCTGAAGCATTTTCCTTGAATTTACCAGGAGATACTTGCCCTCTTCAACATGAGATCAGCATTGCCCATGAGCACCTTCAGCAATGTCTTAACCAAAGGCCTCGGCCTGGGGGTAACACTCGGGCTCCATTCCGGACGCGGATCTGAAAGGCCCGAGTGCCAACCTGCGGTCAGGAGAGTGGCAGAGCAGGCGGGAAGAAAAATTGCTGCAAATCAAAACTCCAAAGTGAATGAGATCAGACAGCTCGTCAAGCTTCAGATAACCCAGCTACTCCCAAACTGCTGTCCCCAGGCAAAGCACCCCTCATGCCTTTGACACCTCAGAGCCTTCACCAGCTCCTAGCAGGTTTTAGAGGAGACCTGCTGCTGTACCCTTCAGTAACCTAACCAAGCATTTCACTCCAGTATTCCAGAAACAAAGTGCCAGTCTCTCCACAAATTATCACAGAATCATTAAGGTTGGAAAAGAGCTCCAAGATCATCTGGTCCAACCATCCCCCTACCACCACTATCATCCACTAAGCCGTGTCTCTACGTACCACGTCCAAATTGTATTTGTTATCAGGGTTCTGTCAATAAACTTGATTTTGCCCCATCTCAGTATCTTCTATCACAGAATATTAGCCTCAGCGCTGGAACACCAGGTCTGACAACAAGGTAACATTTCTAGCTATGCTTACATGATTTAGGAAAAAAAAAAAAAAAAAAAAAAAAAGCACCTTCTACCAGTTTGATTATAGAGACCCAGACTTCAGTGGCTGTTATTAAGACGATGATACTCCACTTAAAAACCTTGGCTTTCAGAGATTTAAAAAGGTGAAATAAGGCCAAGACCAAGGACTAAATGATTAAGTTCTATTTTAAAAGCAGATTTTGAACAGCAATACCAGCAGGGAATTTTTCTTAGGAGCTGCAAATACACCATAGATCGTATTACCTCCAGAGATGGAGATTTTCCTTTCTACAGTCCCTCTTCTGTTAATCTTTAAACAAAGAAGAGGATCAGCCCCTAGGTTTCTCCAGAGACCCTGACAAGCTGCCTGCTGGGGGACCTCAGGAGACTTGAAGTGAATGCTGAGATCCCATTTAGAAATGTAATATTTTCAAAGGACTTTTCATGGGGTCATAGACAAAGCATGCCACTGTGCACAGAGAACTACCAGCGCTATTCCAGTGCCCATTTTCCACCCACAGATTCACATGAAAATCTCAGGAGCCTCTATAGGAGACAGTGGCTATTAGGCAACTATTTAGCTTTTTATACTATGTTTATTTTGGGTGGAAAAGGCCATGTCATATAAGCAGTGACAAAACTACAGTCTGGGAGTTTTGTCAGTGTAACTACTCTTACAGTAGTGACTCTGGCTGGAATAGCTAAGTTGGCCAAAAATCATGAAAGAGCCCATCTCCGTCCGTCGGGGCCCTGCTTGCAGATGGCAGGACTGTAACACAGGCTCTGTTTGCTGAACTATAAGCAGAGGTTTTCTGTTACAGAATGCAGCCCTGAAACAAACCTGCAATCAGCTCTAGAGGCAGAAACTGTAGAATGAAAAGAAAAATTAAGAACAAAACCCAAAGTGACTAGCTCTTTGTTTCTTCTCATTTTTCTAATGGTAGCAGATTAGCTTTGGAACCAGCTGCAGGGAAAAAGGCAGAGAACGAAAGCTTCCCGGTTTAAATTGTCAACATCTTGATACCTCCGGCAGGGATAAACATTTGCAGAGCCCGAGGACTGGAGGCCTTTTAGTGCGAAACTTTTGTGAGAGTAAATTCCTGACCACTTCTATTTGGGAAAAAAAAATCACGGGGGCATTTATTTATTTATTTAAGAGGTGGGCTTGGTTTTATCTTTCAGGCCAAGTGCCAACGCTTCTCATTAAGCTCTGCTTCTTGAAGTTTCTCCTGCAATTAAAGTTAAATCAAATCCCGTTCCCTCCCCATCCCTCACGCTGAGAGCAACTCTCAGTTGAACAGTTTCAGTGCTCTGCTCCAGCGCTCCTTCTATTTCTGCAGTGGGAAGAAAGGATGCCATATCCATCTGTCCATGAATAAGGAATTCATCTGTTAAGGTTTTGACAATTTCCCATAAAGTTGGAGACTCGGTGCAATGGGGACCAAAAGAAAAAACCACACACAGCCAAGCATTAATCAGGTTTAGTAAAATGCAGATAAGTGGTTTAAACAGTTGCCACCAGAGAAAGGAGGGTGAGACACCTGTCACCTACGTAGATACATGGCATACAGACATACCTTAATTTAGCACAATGCTCTACAAACCAGCATAGCTAGATGTATTGTCTTTTATACCTCATTCACTATTTTGAAGACTAATGTGATTACTGTGCACTCGATCAGAGGAAAAAACCACAGACATTACAATATTGAGCGTACACGGTATTCTCTTAAGTGTCAGGTAAATCAAAGGGAGCTCTCAGCCAACTTCTCTGTGCTGCCAGTTACTCGTCAGCCCTCACCTTTCCAAGTTTCTGCAAATTTCAAAGAGGAAAACACACACACATATATATATTTGGAAGCCATCTTTTCCAGGACAAGGAGGGCACCAAAAATGTATGGGAGAGGAAATACACAGAGCTCCACCTCAAGTGCTTGAGGTCCCTTCCAACCCCTACAATTCTGTGATAAACCGAAACTTCACAGAAGTCGCATGATCTAGGGTACATGCAGCTGATCTTGCTACACTTCTCTCCATGTGTGCCAGCCCCAGACTTTAAGAAAGCCCTAACTATCAGAAAGCATCAGGTTCGGGGCTCTGGGCAGGATTCAGGTTAGCTCAGCACAGCCACAGGACATGGCAGGCAGAGTTTTAAGTGCTCTCAGCAAGGAAGAGTGAAAAGAGAAAAATCCCTCTTCCTTGCAAGCGAGCAGAAGCGCCTGCCCTAGTTCACTGCTAAGCAGCAACAGGGCAATCCAGTAACCTCATCTGCTGTGATAAAACCTTTGCAGGTAGTGCATTTATCCCAAACAGATCAGCGTAACTTAAAAGAAAGCTGACCGTTCTGTTTAAGGTAAAAGTGATGAAAAGTCATTATGTCAAATATCACCAGAACAAAGGACCACCAGTGGAGAGATCTCAGGGAAACCTATGATCTCAGAGGTCTTCCAATGATAGCGTTTTGCTTTTACTTCCTGCAGAAGGATCAGGACAAGGATATAACTAGCCTTCTAATTCAGGTGAGTTACTTTGTGCCTAAAGATGAAGTTCTGCCGAAGCTAAAACTCTCCTCCCTCCCTGCATTGTGTTTATCACCCTTCCCTCGTGCTGCTCTGAATTTGCAGTGAACCAAGTCAGGGAGCTACAACAAAAGCAAATGAATCATACAAAAAACCAACAGTTTGCTGCCAGAGCAGCTCCCCAAAGCAACTCACCGAGCACTTGACCCGCCGCAAGGGAGGAAGGATGTGGGCACCCACAGCCGCACGCGTGTCCGCAGGCAGGGAGGAGCGGGACAGCAGCAGCACAGCTTTACACCATTACTGATTTACACCACTGGGGAGCCAGAGCCCGAGTCAGGTGGGATGAATCCAGGCCACGGGGTTCTTCCAGAGATTAGCTTCACATCCACCTGACAAAGTGAACTGCACGCTCTATAGGTGCATATACACACTTGGGCAATTTGGGTTGGGGTTGGTACCCAGGGCTTTACACGCTCGTCTGTGTACCGCAACACGCATGGAACTCCCTGGTTTATACATACAACATACACCGTATTTACCAAAGAGCTTTTGGATTGCTGAGTTTAGGTCAAATTTATTCAGTGATTCAAGTTTTCCTAAAAGCAAAACTAAAGCTTTTTTCCTTAAAATAAGCTGGTTTTCTTTGTGCAGGCTGTAACCAAAGCAAATTCCTATTCCTATGTTCTTGATAATATTGTGATTTAAGCAGCATTTCTTTTAAAATACTCTTTTCCAGCATTTCAAAAACACCAATTCTGGATCGCTGAATCCAGATAGGATATCTAGGACTGAAAGCTTACAGGAAACCGGCTAATAAAAAAGAAATTAAGCTTGCATTGCCAAAATGAGTAAAAAATAAGTTGGAGGAGACATAAAAAGACAGAAAACAGCTGTGGAGGGAAGAATACCGAAAACATGAAAGGGTTAAACAAGTATCTTCAGTCACTGAATGCAGGAAGAAATGGGCCTGAGCTAAACAAGAACATTTCAGAGATGAAATAGAGAACCATGGAAAGTCTTATGAACAAAAGGAAAGCAACAGAACGTTTCAGGGGGTAGTTTAGTTCACCTACAGGTAGAAACCTGCTCTAGAGAAGTTCACCTGCCCCAGCTGATGGTACAGTGAGTGTAGGTCCCCGCACACCTTAAAAACAAAGCAAAACAAGACAAGACACACAAAAAGTCAGTTTTAAGGCGTCAGTAGGTATTTGAACTCAGGCCCTCATTATCACTTCTCTAAAACTTGTTTTAAAGATTCTTATTCCAAGCTGAATTTATAACACTTGTACAGTTGACGAACACCTTTCATACTTTATTCCAGTGCCTCCAAATCAAGCCCCCAGCCTGTTGCAAGAAGCAATCTGAAACCCAAAGCAGAAAAAGAGCTGAGGAGTTGCAATGTGCAGGGGCAAGCCATGAACAGCTGCCAGCCCAAAGTAACGTTCCAGCTGGGGCCTCTACCGGGCAAACAGGCACAGGGAGAAGTCTGCGGGCTACTGAATTCAAATACAGTGAACTTCAGCTTTTAAATGCTAGCTCCTGTATATCTGAAGGATGATATCCGATAATGGCAGCTCTGAAGTGCTCTCAGATACAGATCATCCTCCCTCTCGCAGCCCTAACAGGAAGATGTTTAGTATCCCCTCTCAGCTCCCATTCAGCTGCGTTTTTAATACACACAAACCTCGTCCCGTTGCCAGGAAGGCAAAGAAAAGGTCAACAAACTCCTTTGCTGCAAGTTAGTTTGTCAAACTCCATTCTCGGCAGCATGACTTTACATGTTAATGCGAGTGTTTGCCTCTGTGTCAATAGCCCCTATTGTGTGCATTTGTAACACAAGATTTATGGTAAAGCTTGCAACATTTTTCAGGCATAATAAGCGTTTATTCAGCATCCCAGGACTATAAGCAGAGGCCTGACAAGTAATTATTGACACATTGTGCAGAAATAAAAGCGGTGGGCGAGCTGCTGTTGCGAATGGCAGCGTGGGTAGGGGGAAGGAGGGGCTGTGTCAAAGGAGTGACAGCCTTGGTGCCCAACATTGTCAAAGCCGACGTTGACTTGCACTGTTCTGTGTGCCTGACTGTATTTGTGCTCCCTGTCACTTGGGTGTGACATGCCAAAACATGAGGAGTGCTCCTTTTCTCATGCTAATGCTTTGTAATGACAGCTTTGTGATCCCCGGGCTGTGTTAGCGCTCAACAAGTCAAGGTGTGACAGGCAGCAGACCCCTCTGTCAGCGAGTGCTGTGCTGCCCTCATCAAACACCATGTTCTCGGACTAAAATGGACCTAATGCCCGGGGGAATAATAGCACCCCAGTGCTGCTGCTGAGCAAACATCTGAGGATACTGACTGCACCTGCACCTGTATGTGCAGCCCCGAGCAATGCGCTCCCCGGCTGCTGCCAGGCCGGCCTTACCTCAGCACAGAGCCCCTGGCCACCGTGAGAGGGGCAGAGAAGGAACTGGAAAATCTACTCCCAGGTCGTCCTTTGTGAGCTGCTTCTCTCCTTGGGGTTCAAGCCTTCTTTCTCTGTTGCACAGGGAACATCTTGCTAGCTTCAAACCGAGCGTCGTGCCGCCACGTGGTGGGTTTGTGGTGGTTTCGTGTAACTGGTAAGCTCTGCGCAGGATTAATCCAGTCTCGGAACAGCCCGAGGTATCACCAGACAGGATTAGGGGGAATTAGCAAAGCCGTGTGAAGGAAGGTTGCATGACGCCTACATGTTATACTTGGCTGTGAGACTCTAAGTCACATTAGCACCAAGTTCATCCAAAAAAACAAAGCAGCCCTAAGACCGTGCTTCATTCGTGAAAGAAAGTCGGGCAGGAAAGGGCAGAGTTCAGGCTGCCTGGACTAAGCAACGAGTTGGCTTCACAGGATTTGGAGACTGCAAATGGGTTGGAGAAGCACATGAGCTTGGTTACTTACATGAAGTTTATCCAAAGGATCCAAAACTCAATGATCAGCAAAACTGGGCTAGGAAGCTTGCCAGAACAGGCTTTTTCACAAGATTTATGGTGCTTCCTGCTTCTTGTTCCCAGGCAGAACCAGGAAGTGAGCTGAGTATAAATGGAAAATATTTTTTAGAACAGTTATGAATCTCTTTTTCACAGGTCAAAGAGGTTCACGGTAAAAGTTGTGTGTGAACTTTAAGGTCTTTTTTTTTTCCTATCAAAATTTTAGCCAACAGATTATTAATCTGAAATTCTAGGGGTATTGATGAGAAAGACAGAAAACAAGTTAACTACTACCCAAAATCAAAGCCATTCTCTCCGAAAGCTCTGGTTGCTTCCTGTAATTATTCCTTATCCCCAGTGACACCAGTGGGGACTGAGAACCCTCGACGCTAGGCAGTCCATACACAGAAGGACAAGCTGCTCCATACAGCTTGGTCCAAAATTTCAGCCCACTAAGCAAGGGTGGGGGGAAGAGAGAGACTTGAAAAGCATCCTATGATCCATATTCTGGCATCTCGGAGGTTGAGATTTTCAAAGCTGCCTGTCACATCTGGAGACCATCGCTGTCTGCAGAGGTACCACCAGCTCACAAATGCACGGCGCTGCATTATGATCTCCTCCCTGATCTATCGCCCCACATGTCAGATGTGAATGCTGAACTACGATCTGCTGAGCAGCTGAGCCGGGGAGGGAAGCGCCGTGGTACCGCGCAGCGGGAGCGGTGATGCTCAAAGGACGCTGCCTGAAGGTACTCGCCCAGCTGCAACCCAGAGCTGAAGCCCAAGCCCATCACAAAGCCCAGGGAAGCAGATAGCCCTTCCTGCCGTGTGATTTAACCCAGCACACAGGCCTGCACGTCCGAACTTAGAGGAAGTTCAGGTGTCTGCACTCGCAGCAAGCCTGAGGAACAGCCTTAGGAGCTTCAAATATATGGCCTCGGGCTTTAATTGTCAAGAAAACGAACAGCTCTGCCGGCACCCTCCAATGTGCACATATGATTACATCAGCAAAGGCTACTCAAGAGAACCTGCAGCTTTTCATTCCCAAACTTTGCTTTACCCAACACCTTAAGATCTCTGTACAATTTGTTCAGTGGTGTTCTAGCACCGTATGACTTACTCAGTGTCCTTGAGATGGGCAGGGTGTATATTGTTCAAAGTGGTTTTCTGTTGTCAAAGAGTTGAGAAAGTCTGGTGGTTTTGTTTTGTTTGTTTGTTTGTATTTCCTGTGTTACATCAGATGATTCATTAGCTCCTAGGGAATTAAAATACCTGTAAAAGCTTTGATTGAGTCTGAGACTGGATTCAACTGGTTTGCACAAGAAGAGCTTTATAAAGCTTCAGCCAGATTCACTGTATGAACAGCTCAAAAAAATAAATGATATTTAGAGATCAACACAGGCTATAAACACGTACTCCATGTACTGGGGACCCCGATTCCCTTCCTGGTGTCTGGGGGCTGACTTGCATTTTCTTCTTTTCTTTCAGTTCTCAGTCCTGACTAGAATTAGCATAGGTACAATAGTTTTTCCCTGCAGATCTTCTGACTTATCTTTTCCAGCAATATGCCCTGATCTTTGAAAATAACTTGTGCTGATCTATTAACTGTACCTACTGTTTCCACTCCAGTACTTCCCTGCACTGAGAAATTCATTTAAGGCCTCCAGAAGGTCTGCACTGGCATTTGCACTTTTCATCTCTAGTTGCTCTCTATTTTCAGGCTTAACCTAGTCGCTTTCATCCTCAGGGAATGAGGGCTTCATAAGCAAAGCCTGAACAGGTAAGTGCCATTTCCCTCTCTCACCACTGAGTTATTCTTTTCTTTGTCCTTCTTAAGTCTGACTTACCTAGACACCTCTCAAATGCTGCAGATTTCAGGTGGGCCAGGGCTGCAGGCCCCAGACTCTCAATACCTGTAGATTTTCTTGGAGAGAAAATGAGAGCAAAAGAGAAATTTGTGTAAAATTCAGCAGGAGTAATATCATCAAATAGAGCTCATCTGGCCAGGGCCCATCACGATTCTGCAAGTCTCCAGCAACTAATCAATGCGCTGATATAAATCTGCTTCAGCCATTTGGAATTGCTCTATTAAATTGCCCTGTTATTAGATATCCATTTTACATTTCCAATAAGACTTGACTCCACAGCTAAACCTGCCTCAGCAACACCTAGGGGAAAGCAGGTGTGGGAGGGGATGGGGCAGCACGGGGCAGTGCCGGCATGGGGAGAGCTGGGCCTGGTATCAAGAGCTCTAGCACAGCCTCTGGCTGCAGTTGGTTCATGGGGTATCAGAAGCCAACATTTCTGTAAGCAGATGGAGGATACTTGCCACACAAATTGTGGTTTAATCAACAAAAGAAGACCTGTGATTTTGCCTGATCTATTTTCATTTAATTAACGCAAAGGTTCCGGGACAGGGGGGTGTTTTACTGTAAGTGTTGCTGGGAGAAACGTTTTTGGCAAGGCTTGCATCGACACCAGAGCGGCCTGGAGATTGAATGACAGGCTTCCGCGCTCGTGCTGTCACAAGCAGTCATTTCACCAAGCTGCCTCGGGGCCAGCAGGAGATTCACAATTGCCAATTTGAATCAAAGGCACGACGTCCCAGAGGCAACTCCTGCCCATCCGCGGGGAGAGGTGCTGCCCAGCATGGGGACTTGCAGCGCGCGGTGCCAAACACGAAGTCTGCCGCTTCCTTCTAGTGTGAAACCATTTGGAACACGTCTCTGCTGCTTCCCCCTCCCCGTACAGGGATGGTGGTGATGGATGCGTAAGGTCCTGTATGTGGCAGCCACGAGATACAAGCGTACTGCTCGGTGAGGGTGAGCCTGCGACTTCTTACAGTAGCGCTGATGTTTTAGCCCATTGCGCAGGGAGATCGCCTTTCAACAGGCTGACAGGGCGCAGCTGCTGAGCTATGGGGAGCAGCTCTGCCTCCTCTTGGCTACAGAGTCCGCGGGGAACAGCAGCAGGGTGAGCCGACATCAGGAGCCACGCAGAACCAAGGGCCAGAAACACACGTATCCGTTAAGAGAGATTTGCACGGAATTACGACAAAGGAGTCCATCTATTGTCCGAGGCATCGCCAGAGCTGACGCGGTGAGAAGCGGGCAGACACTGCCGCTGTTCGGGTGGGTGATGGTAGAGATGCCTGCAGGGCTGCCCTACAGGGCTGGGTGGAGAGAAGGGGGAGCTTAGGCTGCGATTCCCAAGGTCTGGGCAGCTTTGGTCAATAGCGTGTATCACCGTTCAGGAACCAGCGTTTCGCTGCCCGTGGCTAACCTGCGGAAGAGATGGCCAAATACAAGGCCTAGGGAACACTACGCAGGAGTGTATTTAGTCCTCTCAAGCTTAGATGTCAGTTTAAGCCAACACGGATGTCATTTTTAACTCCAGCACACACAAATAGTATTGTTTGCTAATTACGAACATAAGCCTGCAGCTGAACGCTCCCCTCCGGGTTTTGGTAGTGCCAAAAGTCGCCGTCTCCATCAAGAAGCTCCCCCACTATACACTGTAAAGCTACACGTGCAAAGCAAAGCAAAGCAAAACAAAGCAAGCCTTTCCCTAAAAGCTATTGCCTTTACAAGCCAGAGGGAAGTGCAAGAGGGCATGTGGGAGGTAAGAACATTTGCAAAGCCACGCAGCAGGAGGAGAATCAAGAACAACCCCCAGCTCTCCCAAATCTGATGCCCGCAGGTGTGCGCACACAACTACAGAAGCACAAATGCACATCTGCTACAGGTATGTATGTGTATTTCTAGACAAAAGGTACACCAAAATGAAAACAGGATTAAATTGGGTAATCACTGACATATTGAAATCATTTGAAAATCAATCTTAAGAAAATTCAACAGCTAGGTTAAACTAAAAAGAAATCCAGACAAATTATGATTAGGGATACATTTAAAGTATCCTGACTCCATCTCTGCCCTGGAGTGACACAAAATGCTTTGGCTAAGGCATTTTAGTGTTTTGGCCTCAGATTTAGTTATGTTTAGTCCTTTATTTCCCTCTTTTTTTTTTTTTATTTTTTTTTCCATTTCCTAATTTGGGTGGGTTTGGTTCCAAACTTCTTTGGATCAGGTTCACATTTGCCACTACCTCTTAGATTCTTTTTGCAATTTTCACAAAAAGACTGAAGCCAGTTGGTGGCTCACATTTCACAATGACAGGATCACCAAGGAAAACAACAATTTGACACATGCCCATTTACTGGCCTGAAAACATTCTGGTCTAATCCAACATGTCCTACCAGAGGTTTTTGTTTCGGGCACGAGCTGTTGATTGCTGAAGGCACTGGGAGCCCCAGGAACACACGTTTTATAGCACTGAGCATCATCCAGCTTACAGGTAGGGACATTCGAGCCTCCACGCAGGTCTCCACGAGCCCAAGACCAGCCTCAGCCAGGTGCAGGCAGAGCTCTACAGCCCAACACAAGCGGAGCCAGCACAGCCTGGCTGGCCTCACCTTTTCTGAGGGTGCCTGGAGAATAAGTTAGGCATGTAACCAATTGGTCCTAAGCCCTGTCTCACGTTAGGGTGTGATCATGATTTGAGCAATCATGGTATATGTAAGGAGAAGCAAGTATTTGTGTCAAAAGGAGGAAGATCAAGTGTCCAACCACAAATATCTAGTGAAGAAAGTGGTATTCCAATTTCTTTACTAATGCATTGATTTCCCGAGTGGAGAAATCTATTTTGTCAGCCCCATAAGCAATTTTTGAAGCCCTACACTGTTGGCAGGCCTCATTTCCCCCTTCCTCTTAATTACACCATACTGCAATTTAACAGTAATCAGCCAAAGCCCTTGCAGAAGGCAGCCATGTTCAGGGTAACTGAGGGGTTATAAACTTGCTAAGACCAATGTTATGAGCACCAAACATAATACATACCCAGCTAGGAGCCTTCCAAGTCCTGCTGAGATACACTATTTTCCAGAAAAGCATATGATTTTGAAATGATCTCTTCATCTGAAACACTTATCTGGCATCTATTTACAAATAAAAATAGTGCAAATAAAATAAAGCGGTATTTGCAGTTAAACACAAGATCAAACTAACCCCACTGTCACAGAATTGGTTTCCTCTTAGCAGTTGGTATTTTTGTTTTCTTTAAATAAAATTATTCTAAATATATTTCAGCATGTAACAGATCCCTGTTAAACAGGCCAGTCCAGCGAGCCTCGGACAGTGAAGCAGTACCAGACAAACCACTTTGGCTAACACAATCTGGACAGAAGAGTGGGTGGTCTGTCTTTGGGATGATCCAATTTCCATCGAGTTCAAAATAAGGGAAGGCAAACCAAGGACATCCCCCCGCATCATTATACATTTACTTTATTCATCACAGTCCTCCCCCCTCGTGCCTCTGTGGAAATATATATTAAATAGGCTAAGTTTTCCAACCATAATAATTCACTTGTAAACTTCTAGGAAATTCCATTAGTACAAGCTATCCTTTAATTTAGCTTCACAACATCTGGTGAACACAACAACAGTATCACTTGCAAAACACTTTCAAGCTGAACTTCCAGCAGGTTTGTAGGGAAGATGGAGGGACGCTGCGGGAGAGCCAAACGCTGATCAGCACAGAGCACAAGTTGCAGTTCACCCCAGGAATGCCAGGATGATTAAAACCGCTTTATAGCATTTTGTCTCTAATTTGTGACAGCTGATATAATTGGTAGCATGAGGAGGCAGCCCGAGTGGTCAAAAGGAGTACAAAGCCCTGCGTACAAAGGGCCAGTTTTGCTCCCATTGAGATCATTGACAAAACTCTCCTTGTCTTCAGCAAAGCATAATTTAGATTCTAAGTCCTGCAGATCACATGGTCTGAAGGTTGCCATAATGCCTTCCTTTACATCCTTGGGCTCTTGAAAACCCCCACGCAGATAATGCATGGTGGGACTGGGCCAACTTCACCCTTAAGTAGTATTGCACAATCGTCCCAGTCCTGTCCTGCTGAGAACTGACAACCTCTGCCTTAAATGCTTTTTCATTACAGCACTAATTTATTCATTAATGCTAACTTAACCCATACCAGCCTGAGGAATTCCCGAGTGCCGTTCGGGTTTACATCTGATCCAGCCTCCCAGCTGCAAAAAGAAACAGGTCTGAGCGCCGCACAGTTTCTTTAAAAAACACGCTGAAATGATATAGAAATATGAATTAATGTTTCTCTGCTTATCTGTTCCTTCAGTGGTTGTTCGGTCCTCCTGGCTAGGACAGTTCCATATACATTTAAAATATCAATCTAATCTCCCCAAAGAGCTATTGATTTATCAGCTCCATCTCTGTGTCGCTATTGAACGTCTTCAGAAATCCGCCAAATGTGTCTATCCTTTCCACTACTTCTCTCAGTCCTCTAGCCTCAATGTCAGCTCATCTATTGATCTGAAAGCAGGTCTGGTCTTCCAGTCTACTAGCTCTCTCTTCTCTTCATATTGCAGATGTGCTTATAATTGGCACAGAAAATTTAAGGGCAGTGCTAGCAGTCCCTCCCCAGCAGCATTCATCTTACCTGCCGAGCTCCTCTTGAATAAAACGTATACAAAGAAGCTGAAGTGGGGAGAAAGGAAAGAGAAGTTAAATAAATAACCAAAATTAGGGGAATGAAGATGGAGAAAGTATGTTCTTCTCCTGTGTATATTCTTATTAATAATTTCAGTGAGTACTTTGAAGAGAATGCTGTATTTTGTGGGAATTCAGACCCGCCTAATATTCAAAAGAAGTTGAGAGCTTCACTCAGGCCACCCTGCACAATTCCAGCCCTGTGTGCTACAGCTGCTCCCACGCTGCTCCATGAGCCTGACCCAAGGCCCTCTGCCTAGAAATCTGTTGAGACATACTAATATTCATCCTTCTGTCTGCACACCACATTCGCAGATCAATTCTGAGAAGATGTTTCTGCCACAGTTCACGGAAAATACACAAAAAAATGCACTAAATAAATCGAGGAACCCATTCCACTACCAGGCAGCTGCTGTTTGTGAGTGCAATTAATCTATAATTAATGACTATTCCCTGCTTGTCAACACGTTTCAGTCACCTACTGCTTATCTAACAAACTTCTGCAAGAGCACAAGGCAGAAAGGGGAACTGTCATCTGCTTCCATTCGTACCACACGGCGAAGCCGGTGACATCTGGGAACCTGACAGGGCGGCACCACACAGCAGTCCCCAGCGGAGGTGAGCTGCTCCCACGTACGGGACATTTTCCACATACTTTTCCGTTGATAATGGGTAAGTGGCGCGAGGAACTGGCTGCCAGGCAAAAAAAAATGAGCTCAAAATGGAATTTGGAAGGAGAGGTGAGTGTGCGGTACCTGGGCTCGTTAACAATACCAAGTGTTTTGAAGCTTGGGTTCAGCGGACCAGGTATGTCAGCGATGGGATTTCCTACGAGCAAAAGCCGTGTGAAAGCAGACTTCACTTCAAGGAAGTGTTTCTTAAGCCTACTAAGTATTCTTCATGCAAATACGCAGAGCAACAACAAATCCCTTGAATCATCTCAACAGCCATTTTACTAGAAAACAGGCACTTTGGGGAATAGCACCAGGCTAGGCAGCCCAAGTGTCGGTGCAGCCACTGTGGCTACTTAAGAATGGCAAAGACTTTGCCCCATCGTGTCTGTTTGGGGGACTAAATAAAACAAAAAGTACCCGGAGCTGTTGAAAAAATGTTTACAACAAAACAATAAATTTAATTAAATCAAAAAACAAACACTTAGAAAAAAATAGTCAACTTCCGTTTCTAACTCTCACCGAACAACTGCTTTTACTGTACTGAAGCGTAAGACACGTGGGAATTAACTGTGAAATGCACTGTGTACTCAGTCTCGTCCACGTATAGTTAGGGTTTACTGATAAAAACACTGCCCACGGATACTGTTCAGTTCTCTGTTTTTTCCTTTTCTTCTTTTTTTTCAAACCAGTGGCATTACACCGATACTAATTTTAACGAAGACAGTGATACTTGTGTAAAGACTACCTTCTCCAGTGTAGCTATGCCAGTATGAATGCAGAATTGAACACATCTTCAGAAAGCAACCTTATGTAACTGTACTTGCAGAGGACTCAGGACTTAAAATATAGCGGTATGTTTCAAGCAGTATGGTTTTCAGGCAAGGCTGTAAGCTGTATTTATATTATGAGCTCTGCCCTCTGCAGAACTCCGGTGCTTCCTTGGCTTCTACACAGAGCTCTTTGCAGGATCGAGGTCTCCATAATTAGTTTATACACATAAACAGAAAGATGTTTGCACAGAATCTTGCACTCAGCTTCTTTACGCAAAAGGAAGCCACAGAGGTTTGACTGGTCCTAAATCATCTCTTAGCTCTGCTTTTCTTCAAATAATAATATATATATATTTAAAAAAAGGTGGGGGATGTGGTTGAAAAGGGAAGGAATTATAACAATATCAGCAAAAGTGAGCTTTGGATTAAAAGTAAAAGGTTTGGTAATTTTAACACACACACAACCCTCAAGACACTATGGGAAAATAACAAAGCAGAAGCTATTCCTCAGGGCTTGCTGTTCAACAAAGCAGGTTTTTATTAAATACAGGGTTAAAGGCAAGAGTATTTTGGTAACCAGGGAGGGTCTGATCTGGAAGGGAACCTCTCAGGGAGAACAGGAGGCATCTCGTTATTTCAGTGACCAGCTACTCCTCTTAGTGCTAGTGCTAAAGTGGATCAGATTCAGGCTTGTTCTACCTGCTGACTGTCCAGTAAACAATCCAGCAACTAAATCAACCAAATAGCTGTGGTTTGATATCTACCTGATGCTGACACATTGCCCTGTGTGCCCATACAAATCTGTGTGAAGCGGCAAGAAAGCAAGTGGTATCACAGGACCCAAATATTTGATGTACCCACATGCAGCTCCTCTCAATCTCCAAATCAATTACTGCTCTGAAGCTACACCCCATCATCTGGAAAGAGCTCTGCATCTCTTCACAGACCAAACTGTTCCACCATCACCATCTCTCCACCAAAATCCAGAGGGTTGGCCCCTGGGATCCATCATGTAACTTGCATATAACAAACCCTAAAAGTAGGAAAATCTGAATGACGTTATGAAAAAAGAGATGTCTAGATCAATATTTACATCACACTTACAAGGCAAGGAAAACAAGTAGTTAATGACTGAACTGCTCTGTCTCCTTTGATTATAAGTTATGCAAAGTGGAGAAGGAGTTCAGAAAAGCTTCTGTACATAAGCAAAATAGGAAAGAAAAACAAGCAAAAGTAATAAAGGATTTCGGGCCCAGGGTCCAGGCAACAGTGTGGAACAAAAGGATGTGTTGTGCTAAGCTTGTTAGAATCACTCCTGCAAGAATTTCCTTTTGATGGTTTATTTGCAAACCAGAATTACAGTCATACACGTTCTATCCTTCTAAAACCACTTCCTTCGAAGGAGAACACATACAAGGGTCTGCAAAGTGACTTCTTAGGCAGAACAAACGATGCTCAGCACCGATTTCACAAATTTCCTGCCCCTGCCAGCTGCTCACTGTGCATAACAACCTGCTCTCCTGTTCCTGCTGGGTGACAGAGAGGTGGGACACACAACCTGGTGCCCATGGGGAGGGAGAAGTACTGGGTACACTCAACTACATACAAGCCCAGGCCAAAACTCCACATTTGTGTAAAGGTTTCATTGAAGATGTTTCAATATTCACTTTCTTAGTGCAAGTGGTTTACGACACCCCGTCAGAAAATGGAAAAGAACATTCCTTCCCCCTCTTCAGAGCATGCCCACCAGCAGGCTGGCAGACACGGGGAGCAAGGCTGCCCACAGGCACCTCAGTCCTATTTCTGGTTTCATCTGGCTGACTCCAACTGCCCAGAGGCAGTCAAAGGTGGGAGTGACGGCAGCGCAGCGATGCAGGAGGGCACACCTCTGCCCAGGCTGCCTGCCCAAGCCCTCCTCCAGGGTGCCAAGACAGCACTGCTGCCCGCAGCGTGTCTGCACACCAGCATCACACCCTGTGAGGAAAGGCTGCCTGAAACCCATAGGACAGATGACAGACTCAGAAGGCGATACAGAAGCTTGTGAGAGAAGTGAAATGTGAAGCCAGGTTTCCCAAGCCCAAAGTTTATAGATGTTGCTGCATCATCTTTCCATTGCATTAGCTCAACTTTCACGAGTCACTTCACACTTCTGTCTTCAGCCTGGCACCTGCTAAAAGGGAACGTGGTTCCTTGAGCCATACAGCTAGCAATAGGGACACCTGCCCCTGGAAATGCTGAAGGCATCTTTGCACGGAACCTGCCTTTTGTTTATCTTCGGGTGGACTTGGTCAGAACATGCCCCAGGTGAGTTACCCTGTTATCGTAAGGTAACGCAGCTAATGCTGCAAACCTGATTGGACATGAATACAATCAATAGAGATAAGCAGAAGCAGCAGCCAGATCTGTTGAATAAATGAATTCCTGCAAGTTACTTGCTCAGCTGCTCCATCAATGACAAAACTCCCATCGATTTCAGTGGGAAGTAGGATCAGGCCCTGATTTCTGACACTGCAGGTATCAGGAGTCTGTTATGTAACAGGTGATACAGAATTAATTAGAATTTTTAAGAAAGGAAACCATTCTCTGCCCCAAACTTCCATGGACTTCTGCTTTACAATTCATCATCTATATTATTATTTTCCCCCAAACTGTAAAGCAACAGAGCAGAATGGCAGTGCCAGCATTCCTGTTAAGATCTCACAGCCCTCATTAATAAACCTAATAAAGGCACTCGAGTATCTCAGGAGTGTACTAGGTTACCGATTTAGGCTTTCCTTTGGGTATAATTTTATGTTTTCGTTTCACACACAGAAGTAATGTACTTATTCCAGGATCCTATTTTTTCATTTCATTTTGAAGCACTCATTTATGCTCCTTTAGTGGTATCTGCAAACGGATAAACAGAGGGCTGCCCACTTCATCCATCCAAAGAGAAAAGGAGGAATTAAAACCAGAATTAATCAATTCACACAGTTTGAAGAATTACTCCTTCACCTTCCAGGTCGAGCATTTTCAGCTGCTATAAGGATTTTGACTTGAGCCCTGCAACTGCTCCTTCCACAGAAGCACGAGGCCAACACAGACAACAGCTACAGGCTAAAACCAGCGAACAGCCACGTTCCTTTCTAGACGTAGCTACGTAGGGGAGTAAGATACATCCCTGTTTAAAAGGGTGTAAAGCTAGAATAGTTAAAGTTTATTTAGCTTTCAACCTGTGCCAATGAAAACAAGTTGAGACTATGAGTAACTGCATATCTTGCTGTAAGCAGAACAGCACATTTGGACAAAAAGACTAAGAGAAGAGAGGTCAGTAGTCTACCTGCCCAGCTGATCATTAGCTGAATAAGAAGGGGACAAGTTAAAGCCATATAATCCTGTTAGGAGAGGAAAAGAGACCTCAGAGACAAAGTTCTAAGTCATAGTTCAGATTACAGCTTCACAAAGAGAGTCTTGAAAGCACTCTCCCTCCCATTTACAACCACTGAGGCCACTTCCCTCCCTCTTCCTGATGAAAAAGCATCTCTGTAGCAACTGCAGAAATTGACCCCCAGGAAGATCAAAGTTAATATATTCTTCAGCTGTCTAGCACAATGCAGTGAACGGAGCAAACCTGCAGTTAACATGAAATCCCCAAGCAACAGGACGGAGCAGATGCACTGGAGTAACAGAGCACTGAAGGACCACGCAGTGTGTTGGATGGAAAAAAACATGACAACTCTTTTACTGGGGAGTCTTGCGTGATTAGTTAACCTTTCCTAAAAGGTTATTTCATACTATTGCATCAAACGCTGCAGCTGATGAAAAATAAGCTCAGGGCAGACATTCAAAAGAGCTCTGCATCAGCCAAATCGTTCCGAAGCTTGTGGTAGAATCCCCATCAAAGTCACTGAGATTGGCTAAACATGACTGCTTCTAAAAATCTTTTGACATTCATCAAAGGCACTTTAGAGATACCTAAACACTAGAGTCCTATATTTTGGTACTCATTTTAATCTTATTTGAAGCTTTCCCTGTTCTTTTTATTTATACTTGTATTTTTTAAAGTTACCAGATCCTGCTAGAAAAAAGCATCTGGAAGCAGTGTGAAATGTGAAGTAAATGGGGTAAAAAAGGAGAGGCCAGTAAGATACTTTTACTATCCCTGGGGCACAAGATGATGTGTCCATCAGTGTTTGGATTAAAAATAACTTTTTGAAGCAATATGAATAACCCCAAACCATCAAAATGCAGTTACTTTAATTCATAGTTTTAATGTATTTATTTATTTCAATTAGACCACAATGGCTTCAGTTCATTACCTAGTTAATAAAGTGAATTAGATAGTGTTAGCGCAGCAGTTAGCACCAGTGCTTGCTGGTTTTCTATTAGCGTCCAAGATCTATTATTTGTCAGGAAAGTGGGGCTGCTTTCACAGTGAGGTTTAGTAACACCCTGACATGTTTGATGGGTCAGTTTTTGATTCTTTTCCTTCACCCAGGAAGGGACCAACTCTAAAAGCAATTCCACTATTTTAGGAAAAGCAATTCCTTAAAAGATTAAGCATGATCAGTCAGTACTTCTAAAAACACTTTTTTTTTGTCCACACAGAACAATATTCTATTTAAAGTTGTGAACACTTTGTATTCACTGCCTTTCCCCCAGCATGGACTGCTCTTTCCAATACACTGGAACACTGGAAAGCTTTCATTCCAGAAAAGGTGTTAGCCTTTAGAGTTTGTAAATAGTTTCATCTAAGCTCACTTATTCCTCTATACTGGAGGGGAAAACATACAAAAACAACAGGATTGAGTAAAATCTACACCTGTCTACACTGCGAGAATTCAAGGTGCCCTAAACAAGTACCTAAACAAAAACGCCTAAATCATGCAGATGCATGACTTTCCACAGCAGCTACACTTAATGTATTTGGCATTTTTTAGCTTCTGGAACTCCACATTTTGTTATCCTAGAAAACATCCAGTTTTCTTCTGAATTAAAGACATCTTTTGAGAAAAAAAATCAGTAAAAATACAGTTCAGTGTGTAGAAATTGTTGTTAATCTACTTTCTTTAGTGACGGACAAAATGGTACTCTCCACTACGTACAAGAGGGTAAAAAAAAGGTTTTACGCAACAAAACCGTGTATATACGCAAGTAAACAGAATTTAGGTAAGAGCTGGAAAATGCTACAACAATCCCTGCATGGCTGAATTTACACATGTAGTCCATTAAACTTATTTCTTTAAACACCCTGTTTAGATGTTGTTTCCTTCTTTTAAAGTATTACACACTGAACACATGAACAGTTCCTTTGCATTTACCTTTCTCTTGGGTATGTGACAACTTGCAGTGGGCTCAGAGTTCCTTGGTGGAAGTCACAGATCTTTTCTCTTTGTTTCTCTTGATGATCATCCTCTTTTAGCCTGTGCAGAGATAGACAAAATGGAGAGGAAATAAAGAAAAGCTCTCATTTATCTCCACCTGTAAGATTCTTTAGAAGATTAAAACATTAAAAATTACCTATAGGTTATGTATATAACCTATAGACCATCAGGAGCTCTAGAGCATGGTTGTGGGTTTTCTCTGTATCATTCATTGTACTGCCTTGGGAAAGCCCACACCATTCCTATCCCTCATGTGCCAAATCATGAAGTCTCCCTTCCCCTGCTCCTAACTCTATACAACCTCACATCCACCCACACTCATTTTGCCCTCTGAACTGAAGCAATGACCCATTTCTTGTGATTAAATTAGCGTAAGTAATAAGATATCATAGAGCTGATTGATTTCCCCAGCAATAGTTATTAACCAGCTCAATTCAGAGGTAAGCAGAGCTATTATTCTAAACATTGATTCCTGAACAGGATTGCCAGAGAGGAGTGTGCTCACATGTACACAGCAGGAATGCAAACATCTAGAGAACCAAAATACTCTGAGCACTTGACTATGTTCAGTACCAGGTGCTTCCTAAGCCAGGAAGGGTTTCCTGTGTTTGATAGCACTAGGTAGATTTTCTTCCACAAAATAATCTAGAAGCTTTTTAGGATCTGCAACATGCTGTGGCAAAGAGCTACATAGCTTAAATCTTGTTTGAAGACCAAGCTGTATCTGCTTATTTGGAACTTTTCCACTTGCCTACCTCATCTGAAGCCTCTTGGCTCTTGTAAGGCAGATGGGACCTCCTCTGTGTAGGGGAAAAGCAAGTATGTGAGGAGACAGAAAGAATACATGGTGTGGGCAACCACGGTGTCGTCACCTAAGTAGAGCACGTGACACTAGAAGGCAGACCAGTAGAGAACACACACAAAAATATCACAGAAGTCAAAGGAAGTTCATAGAGCCAGTGAACAAAGCAGTCATACGTGCGAGCTATTAGAAACACTAAATAGCAACAAATAGTCCTGCTGTAGTTCAATTATACTGCCATCAGTCTCAGTTCTGGTCCAAATAGCTCTCTCCTCTTCTAGAATTCAAAATGAGATGTATTACACTCTAAAGAATCTGAGTAAGTGTATGTGTGCCTATGGGACTTTTTCAAGTCACTTATTTGTCTGAATGCCATTGATTTTTCTCCTAATTGTTATTCACTATGCTAATTTCCCTCACAAATCTCACATGCTATTGATCAAAAAGTAATAAACTCTCCAGCAAACAAAACAAGCATTATTGCAATGTTGGGAAAACATCATTTAATATCAATACCATATTTACAATTATCTTTAACCCAAATTTCACCCGCAATGCAATGCATAATCAAAATCAGAGAGCTGCAGTCAAAAGGGTAATATTAAAAGGCTCCCACTAGGCGATTTTCTAGTAGATTATAAGAAGAAAGGCTGAAACAGGACAATCTCAACAGCTTAAGATATACAGTTAATGCTATAAATAAGCACTGCTGAATAAAGTAGAGCCTCCCCTGCCTGTCTCCTTTCTTCTGTTATTTGGAGACAGTCACCATGAAGATAAAACAGAAGTAAGGGCAGCATCGGTATTGGTGCCAAAATAACCTATGGAGGATCATGCCTCATATAAATTGTGGTTTCTACATTTCATGTTGTTTTTTTGATAAGGACGCACTGGATTTAATCCAGTTTCCAGTACATGTCTGCTGATTTTGCTCATCTTGATTGGTAATGGTAGTAATAACTAAGTGGTAGCAATTTATGATCTTTGCAATCCCAATAAATCCTGTTCCAAACAAATCCCCCAAACTATCATTCATCCTTTTACCCCCATAATTTTCTGAATTTTGCCTTTAGTTTCTTATTTTCTTCACACTAGTTTGAAAATTCCTGCTCCTTTCCTTCTCTAGCATCCTACCAATTCCAGTTCTAAGCCAGTTGCTGCCAAGTCAACAAACTCAACCTGGTGAAAATAACTGCAGGGGAGATCAGGTCCCACGGGGGTCCGGAGAACTATCCCAAACTTGGGCAGTTGTGTCAGACTTTCATCAACCCAAACAGAAGGCATTCAGCCCTTTTGTTTCCTTTATCACCAAAGTATTTCTTGGTAGAAAATCAACTTCAGCTCACTGTGTACATTTTTGACAAACTCAGATGGGAACTTCACCCTGCGCTGGATATTGTGAACTGGGTTTGATTGCTGAGTGCAGACAGAAAGGCATCACTGGAAGCACATATAGAACAAACCGTAGGGGTTGGAGGGTAAGGCAGCTAGACAAAAGCAAGCACACACAACTGGATGCCAGGACCATGATGCATAGTTGTGGGGAACTCAAAAGCTGATTGAAATCCCAGAAGATATCTTTATTTGGCACCGCAGCTCATCTCTATTTAAACATGAGCATGGTCTCTGATATTTGGGTCTGAAGCTTCTAAATTCACAGGGTTTGGATCTAACGTCCCAGCTCAGTCCTGCTCTAAGGGACTCTAAGGTTCCTAGTTATTTTCCTACAGCTTTCTCCT
The DNA here is from genome assembly GCA_011075105.1 of Heteronetta atricapilla. Classification (NCBI taxonomy): domain Eukaryota; kingdom Metazoa; phylum Chordata; class Aves; order Anseriformes; family Anatidae; genus Heteronetta; species Heteronetta atricapilla. Next base: position 2,857,620 of record CM021750.1, read on the forward strand.
CCTGCCCTCTCTGGACAGTTTAAAATCTATCTTATACTAGTCCAAGCACACTCAGACTCAAAGATATTATTTCCAAGTTGCATATTTCCAAGAGCTACATGTCACAGAACGTGATGAACACAGAAATCTGTAGCGTGGGTGGATTTGTGAAAGAAGAGCTTTTGAGTGTGGCCTGCCATTCAACTCTGCACCTGGCAAAGAGTGAAAACAATCCGAGCAAGCCAAGTAAAACAAAACAAAAAGCAGGAATGGAATCAGCAATCTCAGGGCAACTATTGCCACAGCCCTCCTAAAGTTTCACGAATCCCACGTTCCCCCCAGCCGCGGGAGCAGCCAGGTTTCTGTCACTAACCAACGCCACCGGCGTGTGCCTGGCCACCTCCCCGGGGACGATCACCGCGGGAAAGGGCCCGCGCCCTCGCGGGCGTCCAGTGGCACCGCGCCAGTCGCGGCATACCAGCTACGATCCAGTCCGCGTTTTTTTGCATCTTCACAGGCCGAGAAGGAATTATTTTTGTCTCTGCAATTATTTCTGACTAATTTCTGCCATAATACCTCTTTGCATCCAGCTCACCACTGGGAGAAGTAAATCATTTCTCCGGTGATACCGAGCTGAGGTGCCAATCCAAATAGAGGTTACTAATGTAGTGCTGAAAAATCTCTCTAATTAATTTCATAATATTTGAAATTCACATTCTGCTCCCCACACACCCACTTCACTAGTATTTTGAAATTAAGTCAATTTTTGGAACAATCTGCAAATAACGATATTAATAACACTCAGTAAATTGATGGCACACCCTTCCTTGGATGGCTATGTTCACTCCTCACTCCATTTCAAAACCAGATGTAGCGGAAATAAGCAGCCTAGGAACGGACAAGGAAAGGTTTTACATTCAGGGAAAGACTTCCATATGACATTGGCAAAAAGATTTGATTTAGTGAGAAGATCAGGAAGAGTGAGCAGCAGAGCACAGCGCATGTGTTCTTTTTTACCCTTGTAACACAGAAACAAAGGAACATCAGGTAAAGATGAATGAGAACAAATTCAAAACCAATAAAAAGAAATTATTTTTCCTATGCAGTCCATGACCAAGTTATGGAGCTGATTGCCTCATATGAAATATCACTGAGATAAGTATTTATAAAGATCCAAAAGGGATTAGTCATTGGCACTGATAATCAAAACAATAAGTTACAACAAAAAGATAAAAATATGGTTGGGTACATGCCAAGTATTAACTGCCTGAGATAAAAATACCTCGTGCAAAATGCAATTCCACAGTTACGGGGTATCGTGTAGGGGTCCTTCTGAAGTATCCTGGCTGGCTACCGATGGGGGCAGGATACTGGACGAGAATGCTTACGGAGCAGATCTGCTGAGGCAACTCGCGGTGTCTTATTTACCGATTCAGAGGGCGATAGGTGAAGTAATGTGGTGGTGCCAGCCAGGCGGTCACTAAAATGTGTACACTAGGATTCTTTTCAGCAAAGATGTCAACAAGTAAGCTTTAGACACTCACCTGTGAATGAAAAACTCCCTTTTAACCAGCACACAAAAAAACAAAAAGTAGTCATATCACGAGGAAGCGGAGGAAGGAATGTGCTGCTGCTACTCAAACCGTGTCCAGCACAGACAAACACAAGATTTCTGGCTCCTGGCACCTTTTGTGCATGCTAAAATTAATAAGAATTTGTAGCTGTTAACCTAGGGAGTACACAAAGCCTACACACATCCTCCTTCCACCCAGCAAAACACCTGTATTGCTGGTTCTCAAATACATTTCCAGGAAAAGGGTGTCAAGAGTGCCGGGAGAAGGAAAAAATAAAGATGGGCTGCTGACAGTTTTCAGGTCCTGCAGAAAATAGAGAATAAAATATATCCGTATCAAAACAGTTTTGCTGGGCAGCAAAGGACATTCTGCATTTTTTCCTTAAGAGCTGCAGACAAGGTAATGCATCACCTGGTGGGCAGAGCATTTTCCAAGGATACAGAGACTTAGGGTCGCCTGACCCAGTATCCAATCAATTAGCCTATTATCTCTCTCTCATTTGGATTAAAAATTCCACCTTACTTGAGATACCTTTTCTGAGAAAAACGTCATCAAAAACACTAGCTCGTGGAAAAAGCTTGAAATTCAATGAACAGCTTGATTTCCAAACCAAGACTTTCCTTTTACCAGATACCAACTAACTTTAACAAGGACAAAAGCTCTGAAACACCGCACGGTTTGCTTTTTTCCTGCACCAAATCCAGACAGCACAGACCACCCTAACCATTCAGTGTGACTTCTACATAGCTTAACGCATCTCCACGAGTGCCTCCAAATTACGCAGGCTGTAGGTCGTGGTCAGCAACAGCAACGAAGTGTAACTAACCTAGGCAGTGAAAGCACAACTGCATCTGCCAAAAAGTGCTCCCGGAACTCATCCAGAGATCTGCAGTCACAAAATTACACAAGGCCTTTTTGCTTTTCCAGCTGTGGAGACACCTCGGTGCAGGGGAAAGGCAACTTAACGTATCGGTCATCTGCTTGAGCAGCCTTTGCTAGATACAGGCTCAGTTTATGAATCTGCCTTAAGCCACCACAGATCCTCCCTACAAGCTATTATTTGCTGAATGGTTCAAATAAACAAACACGGTCTGGATGAAAACCGTTTGTGGTAACTTTTCATTTAAACAGCCGTGTTGTGTGTTCAGCCGCTGAGGGTCATCCTGAGAGCCGGGTTTTGCTCCGCCATGCTATCACCTAGTCACAGATAACAACGTAAATCTCTCAGTGTAGGCAGCACTCCTCTTTTTATCAGCAGCTCCAGGCAAGGCAAGCCTTTCTGCAGCACAGCCCTCCTCGTGTTAGCCGGGGTTGAGCTGAGCACACCCTGGCTCCTCCTGTTCGTGCCGTTTCCGCTGTCAGTAACACACAAGTTCTCTTTTTTTCCTCCCAGCATCATCCCGCTATAGTTAACAATGTAGGTAAGACTGTATGATATTGAAGTCACGTTTTGTGCATTTAGCACATTTGGTAAAATAAAAAATGGAAAAGTTCCAAAGCTTATAAATTCATGACAAATAAGCATGGAAGAATTTTTAGGGCTACGCTCGGAAACATAACAGAGAACAGGCTCTGAAGAATCGGAGAAGAGATTGAGAAGATTGTGACACTGATCTCTATCAAAGAAGTCCCTGCTAGGTTAAGGTGAAATCTGGCTTGTCTACATAAAGAAACACGAACTGACAACTCTCACCACCCCGGACTGTACCGTCTCCTGCATTACTGGGTGTTTGGTATGGAAGTTCTTAGTCTTTCTTGTAGGATCTTGCATCCTTGCATTAACAAATATTCTATGTCACAAGAACAGCAGTCCAGGTATCCCACTTACCAGGTAAGTGCCCTAAGCTTAATAGAATGAGTTTTGCCCTCCCTATAAATAAAATCCAAGTGCCAGTAAGTGACACACAGCATTTTCCACTAAGCAGTGGCTGAAGCATTCTGCCATGAGACAACATTGCTTTCCTTGAAGCAGAGGAAGAAATCAAACATGGATCTTACATGTCCGTTGTTAGGAAGGCCTCTCCCACCACAAACCTCTCCCTTCAAAGAAATATGCAAGTATTTCATGTCTTATCAAAACAGTTTTGTTCTGAATGGAGGAAAACTATATATTTTTTTTTTTTTTTTTGCCTACATCTTAATAATTTCTCGCCACACGTGATCTTTTGGCCTATCCATGACACAAGGTGCACTAGCTCCACAAGTGGAAGCAACGATGCAGCTGTTAGATTGAAAATAACCAGATTTCCAAGTGCATGTGCTTGCTGCTTGCTAACTGAAGACATTCCTCTTGGCACCTCAACCTTTCTTCTTCCCATCTCCACGAAGCGTTTTAAGGCTGTCTGCATGACCCTTTCCAGAATGAAAGCATCCTCATCAAAACATTCCCCCCTTTGCTGTTGACATCATGAAAAGATATTTTCTAGTATCTGTAGAAGTCCGGGTGGATACATCCACTTGTTTTCACTATTCAATAGTGAACTAAGCCGCACAGGGCCAGTCAGATATCCCACAGCTTTCCAAATTCTCCTGTCTGCCTTACCTAGAACCTGTAACATGTTCACAGTCACGCTCATACAGAGCAGTGTGTTGGGTTTTTTTCTTACTAAACCAGCTTATTCTGTTTTTCCACTCCCAATGCAGTTCTCCTTGGTCAAAAGTTATCTTCAACATAGCTTAATAGCAAGAAACATTCCGCAAAGCTGCATAGCATTATTTTGTTCTTAACATACTGGGAAATAAAGTGTGTGGGTTTTGGATTCTAGGATCCAGACCATCTGTTAAACCTATCAGAGGTTTGAATTCTAATTTGCTGTTGATTTAAAAATAGTCTCAGCATTACCCTGTCATTTTCTGTAAATTATATATTATTTAGTTTGCCATTTTTAAATATTATAACGTCCTTCTTCTCTTTTCTCTTACGGTTTAATTTAGATTCCTTATCATCTGCACTAGTACCATTCCTCCCTCCCAGTAACTGGTCCTCTTCTCTGTGCTATGCCAGACACCCTACCAGACTATTCACAAACTTGAAAGTCAGCTCAAAAACTAAAGCTAATGGTGTAATATGAGCGCAACTTCATCACTGCTGCAAGAGGTCATCTTTTCATAAAAAGCAAAAACCAACAGTTTGTTTATTCTGTGGAACTCATCAGTTTACCCATAGTCACCCCACTAATAACATATCTTGCAGTAAGCTGCACTACTGCTGTAGGGACTGGCAATTAAGGTATCAGTGCTGCATGTTTAAAACCAACAAGCTTCACAAATTTTTCTAGAGAGCCTCAGTCTGCATTTATTTCAGAATTAAGATGGATTTCATTCTTCTATTATATCTTTTGCAGCAGTCCCAGCACACAGCATCCTGGGCTTGGCCATGGTATTGCCTCCTCGGGTCATCCCACGAGGTCAAACGGGACCTACTGTTCAGCTCACTCCTCATGGATACGCAGGAAACTACTTCTGCTGGATGTAACATTGGCCTTTGCTGCCGAAACAACTATCAGAGCAAAACAACAACAAAACAAACATCGTAGCAGCAGGTTACCTGGATGCTTCTGTAAAGTCTTATAAGAATTGTTTCTATTTGTATGTGCACAAATTGCAGAAAGGAAAGTTGCTGCTTTCAAGCTCTGGTAGCAGCAAATGACAAAACAGGCTCACCACAGACAGTAACAGAAACTGGGACTGCGTTGGGTTCCCATTGTCACAGTGGGACCCAAAAGATACCTGACGCTGCAGTTCCCCACTGGCTCAGCTTTCTGATGCATGATACAGCAGAGTTTCATTAAGGTTTTGATATTTTACACTTCTTATCTATCACTAGCCAGGAGAAGATAGACTCAGAGTCTGTATGTGGTACAGTTTCTGAAAACATTGTCATGTGTTCATATTTTGTTTCCTGGCACATTCCTGACCCACCACTTCAGACACCTGATAGGAAAGAGTACTCAGCCTGAGTGGGAGTAGTGCATGCTCTATCTTACTGATTACTGGTAAAATACACACGTCTAAAGCGGTGATTCTCAAACATGACCAGTGGACAATAAATTTATTTCTCATTACTCAGTTGTGTTCTATTCTAGCTATCTAAACTGCAGCTGTGATGAATTTGGGTGGCTGCAAATGTGGCCACATTAACAACGAATCGTGTACAGGTGGTTATATGCAAGCAGCTCCTGCACCCAGGAGTCCAGCAGGAGGACAGACAGGCAACACGTGGGAAACAGAAGAAAAAAGGAAATAGTAATATGACAACCCTCGAGAGCTTATTTAATACTTCAGTGGATTATTTTTTTTCTATTAATAATCTATCTTGACCTAGGCTATCCTGGAGTTATCGTCCCTGCATGTGCAGAGCAACTCTACCTCTCATGCATGCTGAAAACAGACTAAACATCTGCCTAACATTCACTGGAGATAACAGACCTACTGCAAACTGTACAATACTCAAGAGAGTTCTTCCCCCAACAGCCAACTTTTCGTGTTATAGATGACTAAAAATTCAGAGTTAAACACCAAAAATCAAAGTAAGTGGATCTCATTAGATGCAAAGCCAGCATTGCACCCCTCCACACATGGAAATCAACCACTGCCCCAAGTGCTCTGTAACCCCAAAGATCTGGTCAATTTGCCTCGTTGCTTGTGGAATTAGGAAATGGAGTTTATAATGGCTTAAAACATCAAAAACTTGTAATATCTACAGAATTATATAACTTAGTCCTTTGGAATTGCGAAAGTCTAATGCAATTAGAGGTTTTGACCTCTTTTGTACAGCAGCCCTAGAAAGGACAAGCTTATTATTACATAAAGTATTTGGGGGAATTGTCATCAGGAGCTGTCATCTACTGACCCTAGCATGCAGAATGCCAGAAATTCCTGTGACTGAAGCTGCTGGTCACAGAGTCTCTGGACTGCTGACAAGGACTCCCAGAAATCTCCCCAAAATTCAGATTACTGTATTTTTCCACGTAATTTTAAATCACCAGTTCCAGATTTTAAGAACCTAACCCATACTTCAGCCACTTTCTCTTTCCAAGTCATGAAAACACAATGCAAGTACAAGTACTTGCAACACAGGAGTACTTGCCCACGTTTAATGAAGATGCTTTCGGAGCCGGGGCCAAGGCTTCTAGGAACTGTACCACAACAAGGAGCGCAATGCAGCTGGCTCACGCTACGCTTCACCGAAGCTCCTGTGACAAAATCCACCCATACTGACACAAAAATTACTATGGAGGGATCACCAATGAAACAGTTATTTCACTCTGCCAATTCTTCCTGGGATCTAAAAGCCCACCGAGGCAACCAGACAATACTAAAGTAGAGAAAAAGTGAACAAGAAGAGCTTAGTCAATGAGACCAGGGAAAATATGCCGCTCGGCAGTAAAACAGAGTGAGCAGAGTTCCCAAACGGCACACGGGGCTTCGCTGCTTTCTCAGAGGGGTTTTAATTCCCTTCATGGCTCAGCTCCTCCTCACCCTTGGCGTGCAGAACCGGGGCTGGGTGCTGAGGCCTGTGCCCAGGCATGGCGCAGCGCTGAGGGACGCTGGGCCTCGGCCCCGGCCTCGCCCCCGCGCTGGGGTTTGCTTCATGGCAGGGACAGACACGAGAAGGCTGCGGCAACATATGCTGGTGGCCTCCGGCAGACTTTTTAAACCCTAAGTGTACATTAAGACTTTGTTTTGGCCAGACTCTGATTTGGGTGGTTTATTTTTACTACTTTTTAATTACTCTAATTGAAGGGGGAGTATTTCCCTTTGGTTCTGCCATTCAGCTGCTTCACCTCCTCCCAGCCACTACTCCCTTTTGAGGCTCTGCCTGCAAACACCACTGTTAGTCACATTTCTGTGTTATGCTGAAGGTTGGTTGGGCATTCCCCCTCCCTCTGATTCTGTTGGAAAATAGAGAACAGATGAATTTCATTTAACTCCCTTGGCTTGTAGGTTGACACACCCTACTCCTCATAAACACAGGGATTAGCTAAGTCCTTCTAATAAACAGAAGAGGAAAAAAAAAAAAGAAAAAAAAAAGATGTCCACTATTTGTTTAAGGGATTTTGTGTTTACAAAAGGGAAGGGAACATATGTGAGCAAACCTGCTATTTAGCTCTGGCTGAGAGAGGGTGAAGGTGGTCCAGAATGAGCAGGGCCCTCCTCACCACCACCTGGATTTTGAGACAGCCCCTTCTGCATTAAGGCAGGCAACCACGCATGGTCACCTTCACAATCCTTCACAGACAGCATCTGCATTCTCCTGGCTCTTGCAAATACTTAGCTAAAACTTTTTTTTTTCCTTTTTATTTCTTTTTTTTTTTTTTCTCCTCTGGAAACTACAGCTAGAACCCAGACCTGCACAGTAGTCTCATTAAGTAATTAACTGGACTAAATTCATTGTTTTTCATGTGTGCATTCAACAAAAGAGCAAGAAGCAGTTCTGGTAGCTGAAAGGTGGCAAAATGCCTCCATGCTTTCTGAGCACGTGGAAGGGAGCAGGCTTCCAGAATAACTCGAGCAGCGTTCAGCACCTGCTTCGCTAACACAGAACAGGCTTCCAAATCCTCTGCAGATTTTTTGCTCAACATTTGATATCCATTTTTCACATCCAATTATTAATCTGCATACACTGAATTCTTTGTTTTCTACAGATCTGCCTGATTATTTAAGCCCTGGAATAAGAAGGCAGAAAATGAGAGAGAAAATGAAGATCTGATTCCCAGATGGATGCTAAAATTGAGGGGGAGGGAGGGCGCACACAGACTAAGTCATTATAATTCAGGATTTATTTCTTGTACTGCAGCCTTACTAAACATACATTTGGATCAGAAGAGGCAGAGTAATTTGGGATTTAGTAGCGATTTCCGTGAACGACCCTGATTTATTCAAAATTCTCAACGCTAAAGCTTCACGTTTTAAGGTCTTCCCCATCATCTGTTTTTCAGGACCCTTGGCCTCATTTTACATTTCAACTCTTACAGGAAGAACCATATTTAAACAGATCTATCATTACCAATGTGACATAACGGAATGCCTTTTATTTTTAATGCTTTCAGGATATATACACACTGTTATAGGTATTCCCCAAAATGTGAAGTCTACATAACAATCTTGGAGATAAAAAGACAATTCTATTGATTATCTCAGGTTCTTCTGACCAGGAGAATAAAACTTTCCTGAGAATTCTTGTGTAAATCTGTTTGTTCACTAACGTATCTGGAATTCTCACAAAATCCCCAAATAAACAAGTCCATTGCTCTTTTAAAAATGTTTTCAATTTTCTGATAAGGAAACAGATCCTGAAAAGGTCAGAAACAGCACCAGCAGATTAGTAGGTGCTTCCACTGATTGCAACTGGGTTATGCAAAACACATCTCATTTCCTTTGAGCTCTCAAGCCAAGGTTTGAATACAGAGAGTGCGCAAATATAGAAGCACAGCTGCTTTAAGCTTCCTCCGAACCCCACTCATAACGCACAAGTGGTGCTCCTGCACCAAACTGCGCTGTGATCAAAGCCAGCTGATCCTGAGTTTATCAGAATGCTACTGTTCAAACTGCACTTGAGCTTTTGCATTTTTCCCTGGTATATTACACGGGGGCCCTTGTAAATCTGATAAAATGCTGGAGCAGCTATAGCTACGAAGTCTTGCTTATGTTTCCCTTCACAATGTTTTCGGATGCTCTTGACTGCCTCGTGCGGTCACTGGGGTTGACTGCCACCAACTCAGCTCAACAGGAATTGTTTCTCTTGTTCTTTTCCTGTTTCAGTGGATCAGAGACAGACACATATAACGCCCTTCACGTGCCTACCTCAGAGCGCTTAACATTCATTAAAATCAAATTAAATAGAACATATATATATATATATATATATATAAGGTTTGATTTTAACACATGCAACTCAGAGGGGGAAAAAAAACAACTTGGTTAGGCAGGCTAACTAGGCCTGGCTGACTACAGAGCCAACTCCTTGCACCTCTGTCACAGCGTGGGCTGTGAGCCCCTCTCATCTACACAATGACCACAGGAGATCTGCCACTGGCCTCTCAGTAAGTTCTGATCTAATAATCGTCATCTGCATTCAACAGAAAAGCACCCACCAAATTCAGTGTATTTAAGATCAGATCATTAAGATACAGGTCAAAGACTGGTGCTTGGAAATTCCCTGGGTACAGGTTACAGAAAACACGCTTATGGTTGTAGCGGCGTTAGATCATAGGAGGCTTTAGCAATAAGGTCATCTGCCATTGACTAGACAGGAGGGTTTTCTGATGGAAGCAATGTGAAACGTGCTTTCTCAAGGCTCCACCACATTCCCACAGCAGCTATCAGGTAATAAGCACAGGAGCGGCTGGTTTAGCTGTGCAGTGCTTGTGTACTGTTATACACCACGGCCTTGTGTGCCTGGTTCACCTTACGTGGCAGAGGCAAGGAGCAAAGCTGTAAAGCTGTCCTTGAACTCACAAACCTTTCCGAAGCACATCTCTGCACATGGGCAGCTTTCTTCCAGCTGAAGCAGCTCTGCTTATCCATGCTAAACCTGCCATGCAGGAAACCATTTCGTCTTATTTTCTCCCCATAAAAAGTTAAATTATTTAAAAAAAAAAAAAAAAGAGAGAGAGAGAGAAAAAAAGCGCAACATTTTCTTGAGTGGCTACAGGTCACTCTGGATCAGTGAGGTTTAACTTCAGCATGTTGTGATGAAATATTAATACCGAGTCAGTGTGTTTATTTCTTCAAGCGTCTGGAGCCGCTGAGTGTTTATGCCTCGAGATTAGCAGGAAGTGTGTCCATGCATAGCAGCCCCGTACTTAGAAAGTCCGAGATTTCAACATTTGAAGACTGTCCATGGGAAATCAGCTGCATTGGATTTTGTGTCAGTTCTGCTGTGAGACAGAGAGCTGCTCCCAGGGGATTCCAGCCCCATAACGGACCAACAGATTGTCGGCTTAAGTGCTAGAAAGGCATGTCTCAGTCCCTGTGTTTCCATCACAAAGTATTTAGACTCATCTGGAGCAAATATAATTAGGCCAAAAACTTACCACCAGCAGTGGAGATGGTAAGAGGGTCCCAATTTAGTCTCTGTGACAGCAAACAACCTCTAGTTAGGCACAGCCTTCTTTATGTTTCAGCATGTAAACATTACCGGTTAAAAAAATATAAAGATAAATTTAGTTCTCCAAGTTTTGAAAACATATGAACTGATCACACTGTGAATGGACACCATTTGGTGAGTTACGAAAGATTTCCAAAGCCCTTGTAGGATGTAGCAGCAGAGCTCACAGAGGTGGGGCCAGGAGAACTGTCTGAGCAGAGGGCCAGGACACCCAAGGCTGAGCGAGTGCCAGGAAATCCATCGCCTCCCTCAGACCCAGCCTGCTCCAGTTCACTCCATAAACATGCAGGACAGGAAGCCACTTGCCTTTCCCATTTGAAAGGTTACAAGGGTCCTAAAGGAAGGGCATGAGTAGGAGCAAAGGCAAACGTAGAGGAAAAAGGATACTGCAATGTCCTGCCCCAGTTTCACGGTCTGTTTGGAGGCAGATCCACTTCCCCTGTTCCTACAACAAGTGGAAACAGGATCTGTATTTTGGCTGAGAGTCTCTCTTACATGTCACTTAAGCGGGGCCATCTCAGAGTTAGTCTTTTTAGGCAGGTTTTTCTCCAAAGAGATGAGTCACAAAACCAAGGTCCTGGCCCCACAGCAATGTTCAGCCTAGATTTCCGTGTTAAAGCTTTCACTCTGGCACTGACAATTGGTACCAAGCAGCTAGAGCTGCTTGAAAGGAAATGCAAGCTACTGGGCTGATTTGGCTCTGCTGTTTAGGAGGAAATACAGTACAATGCATTGCAGCTTCTTATGCAGAACAATTTTCCACCAAACGGCATTCCAAGACGCCTTTCAGAGCAAAATACAAGATGTCAGCGTGGTGAGAGACATATTACGAGACACAAGGATTATTACGAGACACGAGGAATATTTGCACGTGCAAACATCGTTCGGCAGATTAACAAAGCAGAAAGCAAAGGGGATGCTGCTGGCAAAGCTGCCAAGGAGATGGTCCCACTGCCAGTGATCAGATGGGACCGAGCAGCCAGAGGAAAGCCAGCGCTCCTCGTCATGGGACAGACACACAGGGGAGCTTTCTGAGGAAGGCTGAAGTTTCAAAGGGGCTCGTTCACACACAGGGAATGATAAGGCAGGCTCAGAGCAGCAAAATCAGACTAGCTATTGCTAGGGTTTTTTTTGTTGTTGGTTTGGTTTGGTTTTTTTACCCCCACTTGTGCTCACCTGTGCCTTTCAGACCGTCTGGTTGAATTCATGCCTGGTGGGTCCCTGCTGAAGCTGTGTAGCAGTCTCATAAAGCACTTGAAGATAACTCCATGCTCTACCAGTTGCAACCTAATCTGCATATACAGAAATATAGAGGTTTTTAATTCTAGCCCAATTATGAAAGAAACAAATAAAGGATGTTTAAAAGATTGATCATCTCTACTACCGCAAATGCGTGTCAGTCAGGATTCCTTTTTAAAGCACAGTGCCAAGCTCTCTGACATTATACACGACGCTATATATTAATCTGATTTATACTAGCAGTACTCAGCTGTGTAAATCTGACAGCAAACAGAGATGCCGCTGTGATCCTACAGAACTGTAATCGCTGGGATAGCACCATGGCATTCAGCACGGGGGATGGTTCCCCCCTCAGAATAATTCTTTCACACACCTGAAAAAGAGAGAAAGGCAAACAGACATGCCCCTTTAAGAGCCCCTCCAAGAATAAAGGTATGCAGACACCAGCACACCCAAAGATTATCTTTGCCTGACATAAACACTTGCAGTGCAAGGAGTAAGACACATGCACACAAAGAAAAGCCATAAGAGTACTATAATAAAACGAAGAAGGAGGCTGCTCCAGGCATTTGACATGCATCTTGGCACTTTTAATGAGGAAAAACAAAGACTTACAGTGCATCCTCAAGAGCTTACGTGCACTTAGGTACATGTGTGCAAGAGGGAGTGAGGGCAGAGACGGCGCTCAGTGCTCGGGGGGAGGATGCTGCTCACCGAGGCCCATCAGGTAGCAGTAAATCTCCAGTGCCGGGCACACCCCGCCTCGCTCCTCACGCTACATTAGGCATGTTGTACTCCCTTTGGTTTATGGAGGCTTGTGGTGCTAAATGAGCTAGAACCAGAGCAGCAGTATCAGGGGATTGAGTGACTGTCTCCACCAAACAGCTCCACTAAGTAAGGATTTCTCCATTTGCCTCTTAAGCCTGCACCAAGAAAGGAGTCAAACCCGCACCCAGCCCAGCTCCTGCGAGTGATTCCTGCACACCCCAAGCTGACAGCTCCATATGCTGCCAGCCAGGCTCTGGGGAGGATGTCATTTATCACTGCTGCCACCAAGGGTGCACTTTTGTCACTTCTTAATTCGTGAGTCCCTGCTCCGCAGAGAAGCAGCACACCTGCAGCTTCTTACCAAATCACTGGTCTTTGTGAATGGACAAGACTCACAGCAGCTCTCTGGAAAAGAAGATACACGGGCAAGCATGCCTTAAACCTGTGGGGGAGTCCAACACCCAGAGCTGCTGCAGCCCTCTGGCATTCGCAGCCCTCCTGGAGCCAGCTTTCATCCTGTCTCTCCCTCAGTATCCTCCAGTTGCCTCTGCCCTTTCAGGATTTTAAATCAATTCACTTTTTTTTTTTTTTTTTTAAATCATCTTTAACATGCACGGTTCAAGTCACAACTGTATTATCCTAATGCTGCAAAAGATCAAGAGCAAATTTTGCACAAGTGCCTAGGTCGGCCAGGAACACAGGTGGGCAAAAATCCAAAACCAAATCATTTGCCAGACATTTAAACATTCCAAAACATGGTTTCCTGTCACACCGGGGCAAAAAAATCAAAGTGTTCTAATGGAAAAAAGAACTGAGATGGGATGTTAGAATAACCCAACGGTCTGTACATTTTGAGTGTGCCGTATGTGCATTCAAGTTCCCTCTGTAAACTCAGTCTGCAGCTTCAGCCTTTAGCTTTCAGAGCACTTGGCTGCAGGACTCCAGCCCGTCTGATAGGCGCTGGATTCTGACCAGTATCATGAAACCACAACTTGAACAATCAGTCGTCTGCATGTGCGAACAGATACCTGCAATGCAAAACCACACACACATGAAAACTGAATCTGAGCTAGAATTGCAGGATGATCCGCTTGATACTAACCACCACACCTCAGAGAAACAGTCCTTGCGTTACTGGCAACATCCGGATCAACGCTTAGCTAGGGATGAAGAGCAGATGGAAAGTCAGCAACTGAGAAAGCCAAAACATGAGCTTCATTTTCACCACCATTGAACTCCAAGATCCTCACCACCACATGCAGTTCTAGCTGCCTCAACAGAAAAACACGACGGCACAATTGTAAGCACAGAAGGAAAAGCCCCGAGGTTGACCAAAGATACACAGGGAGGACAACGAGACAAACTAGCCTGGAAACGAGGCAGGACTCAGGAGGGCTTACAGCAGAACTCTTAAAAAGCAGAGGTCAGGAACAACTACAAAACCACTAGCCATATGAGGCAAGTTCCTAGGCCACGGTTATCGACTGGTTCTAGCCCAGCAAGAGCTAGGGATTACCCCGTGAAAGACAAACAGAAGGCTTTGAGCCACAAAAGAAAGGATCTTTTCATCACATACATACTTAAACTGGAACTTGTTGCTAAGCAGTGTTCTGAAGTCCAAAACATGTGAGCAATTAAAAAAAAAAGGAATTAGTGTATGACGAGGATGGGTTGGCCCACACAGACAAGTATTTACCAAGATCCTTGGGGGCACAGCAGGACATGCAAAATCCTCATTTTGCTGCAGGAAGGAAGCACCTATCTTGGATGCGACACGCTTTGTAGCAAAGCTTGGCATAACTGCACGACCAAAGGGATGAGGTGTACCACAAAATACCCGTCTGCCTTCTGCAAAGCAGGCAGGCACTCTCAGAGGTGCAAAGAACATCGGCTGCAGGGCACCTGAACTTCAGCTGATCACTGAGGGCTTTAAAGCCTGCAAGGTCCTGCGCCCCTCCGTTTTCTGAATAAGCCAGGACCTTCCCTTGCTCAGAAAGGCTTTCTGGAGCTGTGTGTTTGTTGGACACATATCGCATGGATCTACAATGACAAACTGCTAACCAACATCAACGCCACTGTAGACCTTACATTAAGTTTATATGTATCAGAATGAGCAATTTCAGGAATGAAAAAATAGTGTGTATATTTAAAATGCCTATCCTGACTCTGATACCATAACCAGTTCAGTACTGGGAAAGAAAAAGGAAATTGATTTTGTTGCTACCCATACCCTGGTACCCAGTAAAACTTTTAAAAGCAGTAATCCACAGATCTGGGATGGAGAAAACCATCGCAGAGCAATAGTTCTGGTTTCCTCTTCCCATTCTCACAATGCCGTTTGTTCATACAGAAGAAACATTCGCTACAAATATCCAGACTCTTACCTTATGGCATACCCTGATGGCCATAATCACCCATATGGAGGGCATTATGACAGCCCACCAGGACAAAAATAAGGGAAAAGATTTAGAGGCAATGCTTAGCAGAACATATAGGATCCCACCCTCTCGCTTCCTGACCATCTTGGTAAGAAAGTATTTGCTTGATTGCTTTAAGAAGTTCTTGGCCACACCTCATTTAACTTATTTTCCAGATCAATCAGGTCAAGTCCCTGAAAAATCCCCTCAGGTTGCCTCTTTAAACATTGACTCGTTGCCTTTTAAGCAAACAAAATAGAAGTTTCCTTTTCAGCTGGCATGAGCAGGAGTCCAGATGCAGGGCTCCAACCCAAAAACAGCATTCAGCAAAGGACCCACATACCAAGCAGGATGACTGATTTTGGCCTGCACTTCCCCTCCCCTTTTCTTCCTGCCTTGGGAAATATTTGGGATGCACAAGCAGCCAGCCTTTTTTAGACATTGCCTGCTTCAAGGAAGAAAAGAGTGGGTGAATGGATACAATAGGCCCAGCAAGGAGAGCTGTTTAATCAAAACCAGTCACGAACAAAAGAAAGCCAAGGAGCCCAGGAGGATAATTATATTTCACACATCAATTAACATTCTTTCGCTGCCACTTAAGAAATCCCATTTAATTGCCCTGCCTTAGTCCTGATTGTGAAAGATGTCGTACAGAAGGTGAATTGGCTCCAGCGGAGGGTGCCACGTTACAGACAGCACACAAAGCTGCGTCCGTGGCGTTTGTCCTTCTGGTGCCTTCCCCCTGCCTGCCCACTCGCATGGACAGCACCAATGCCGACTCAGCTTGAACAGGATCGCAGGCAGCGATCCAAAACCTAATCTCAGCTACCCTGTAGTGCTTAGTGTCAGCTCTTCACGTTCATACCGCAAGAGCAGCTAAAGGCTGCAAGAGATCTCTGGAGCAGAACGAGACCCTCTGTCCCTGCTAGTCGTAAAGCCAAGGCAAAGGAAGCAGTCCTCACCTGACGGCAGGAACTCGGCCCTGCACAGCCTGAGCCAATGCCATTAAGCAAGGTCACGAGAGAAGAGCTAAGAAGTGGCCTCAAATCCCCGAGTCTCACCTTCTTAATATCAGGTATTTTTCCTTCACTGGGATTTCTAAATACCAAAGTAACAGAAGAAAAAAAAAAAGCAATCACCATCAATATCAAACCCATTTTTCATTTAAAGAGGAGGGAGTCTGGGAGAAGCACAGTGTGCCCAGTGTTTCACGAACATAAAATACCTTTCTTCCATGTATAGAAACATCAAAAAGAGAAAAAGCTTGAAAGCTAAGCAAACCATTTCTACTGGAAAACCAGTGAAAGAGCTAGCCAAAATATTTTTCTGGTTATTTATTGGAACACATTAAAACATTACACGGGTGGCAAGTCAACAAGCATCCTCTGCCGGCCCTCTGGGTCACACCACAGGCATCCTCAGCAGCACAGCAGAGGAACGCTTCCCAAACTGTTCCTCTCATCCACAGTACCCCCCCTCCTCCTGGGGTAACATTTTGTAGCTGCTTTTTGTTTGCCTTTTCGGAATTAGATTACACTTTTCAAAGCCCATTTTGAGCCCCCTCCCCTGTGCTGCCATCCCCGTAGCAGCACGGAGCACCGCAGGGCCGGCGGGGCCCCAGCCCGCACCCAGGCATCGCTCCAGGACAGTTCACGTTTGCCATTTCTTTTCTTCCTTCCTCCGGATTCTGCCGAAAAGCACCTTGACCATTTCAGAGCATCTGTAGGGGCACTTCTGCTACTGGAAACGCATCGGTTTGGCAGACAGCTACTGCTTCTGCCATATTCTTAACCGGTTACGGCAACACAACTTGTACATTTAGAGTAAGCCTTCAGCACAGGCTGGGCGATGCCCCATGTTCCATAAATTCAAAGCACACTAACAGCAGGATAGCTACAGAATTCAGTCCAGCCTCACTGGATAATATTTTTTTTAAATCTCGCAGGGAAAATGAATTAACTTCTCTCCATTTAGCAAGGATAACGAAAGCCAAATTGGTCAGCGTGTCTTTACTGGGTGCTGTGTATCTGATAAAGGAAAACCTTCTTGCAGATACAGCATGTTGCTATTTTTAAGCCACGTGATTTTGTCTGTCATTAAGAAGTAACAGATTTTATTCAACAAATTGTTAAAAATATATGGGTTGTGACAGCTACCAAAAAAGAGTACGCAGGAAATCATGAAGATTTTTTTCCTGTTCTTTGAAGTGGAGACACTTTTTTCACCTAAAAAAAATACCAAATAGATTTAAATTAACTGAAAACATTACTTTTTTTTTTTTTTGATTAATTGCATGATCCTTCCACAAAGTATTTTGACTCCTTAGGCAGTCTCACCATATGGACTTAAAAGTCGCCACGGATGGACTGCAGCTCCGCCACAGGTCTGTTTCAAATCAACTCGCTCCGCTCTGTGTCTACCGAAGACAACATTTATGAAAAGGGACTTGGAGACTTCTGAACCGAATGCTCTGATTTCTGTGTTCTAAGAAGCTTTCCAACACGCTTTCCTTATTGTCAGATTAATGAATAATAAATAATTATAATTACACTTACGTATCTCTCTGCCCTTTTTCATAACTAAGACTGTTTTTTTTTTTTTTAAAAAAAAGTGGATTTACAGTTCAAAGAACACATCTTCAGATCACAAAACAAACATTATATAAAACTTAATTAATGACTGTCTCGACCTAAAGAAAATTCAAGGTCTCCAGTTTGTTGACAAGCGGAGTGACGCAGAAGATCAATCTTTTACTCAAAGCCACCTGGAACACTTTGACAGGAGCGGGATGATAACGGAGGAGCTCCCAGCTCCCCCTCCAGCACTCACTCCACGAATCCCCGCTGCCATCACAAGCGTCATAAAGTTTCACCGTGCGGCACGAGGCTGGTGAATAGAGTATCATCTCCCCGGTGCATCAACACCAGGATTTTGAAGGCGCCAGCTGGCTCCTGTCCCAACATTAAATCATGCTCGGCTCCCCGCTGCATGTCAATAGTTAACACACACAACGCCTTTTCTCTGAACCCTCGCCTCTCCCTGCTCAACTACTGGCGAGGAGGGAGGACAGGCCCTGTACCAGAAGCACAGGCAGACTCGCGAGGCACTAAGCAACTGGGCTGGCGATGCTGGAAGATCTTGCGGTCAGGACAAAAGCACTCAGCCCAACGTCCTACGTGAAACTTAAGGTGGCTGCTACTTTGGGAGGCTACCACAGAGCCCACAGAGGATGAGGCAGAGTGCGAGGACACTGCTGGCACCCAGGCTGTACCGGGCGGCAGGCTCCAGCAACCATGCTGCCCTCTGCAAAAATGTCACCCTAGGTACTCACAGGCTGCAGCTTGCCTTGGTCATCTGATGCCACTTTGTAGCCACAGTAACTACAGCTTTGGATATCGCAGCTCTGCGTTTAACTGTCCAGATCCCCCCAGTGACCTCCTGGCTGCCATGGCAGGTACCTGGCATCAGGAAGAACCATGCTCCGGCTTAACACTTAGCATGACCTGAAGTGATGGCTGAAGGGGAGAGAGTTTGGGTCTGCTTCACGGAGATGCTGAGGTGCTTGTGCTGTTGTGTCAACCTGGTGAAAACAAACAGAAAGGAACCCTAAGCATCACTTAAGGAAACTAAGACAAAAGATCAACTTTCACCATCATCAAGAAGGGTGAATTGACAAAGAGAGGACCGTGGTATTTTTCTTACAAGACGAATCCACACCAGCTTTAAGGTGTTACATATACCAAACCATTGAAGCTTACGTTCAGATGTAGCCAACATTCTTGTGGACGCTACTTTACATCTGCAAGCAGACACTTCCTGAGACGAGCAGCTCCTTGCACCCTAAAAACCCAGGCCAGCAGTCACAAGTCTTGTTACTGGTACTGCTGAAAGCAGGCCGCAAAGGCAGCCATGGAAGTCAACCTGCCCTGAGCGCCAAACCAGCGCGTGCAAGGATTCGTGAGATTAGCACCCGCAGGGGAAAAACGCAGACGTGCACATCATCACTTCTCTGAATCCCAAGAACCAGCAATTTGTTAAATCAGCACCGCAGTCGATGGGAAAGCGTGGGGTTTCTAAGCCTGGTCTTCAGCTGTGATACGGGCAGGAATTTCCCAGTAACAGTGTCTCTTTCCTCAAACCCACAGCAGAATCCTGCAGGGCACCTCAGTGACGCAGCCTGTCACAAGCACGTACAACACGGCCCCTGCATCTCCGGTGGCTCCCAGCAGAAGACGCAGTGCGTCTGCCTCCATCCGTACCTTAAAGCTGCTCGATGCCTGCACTCTGACAAATGCAACCATGTGCAATGAAGGCTGCCACGTGTAACAACCACCACCGGGAATTAAGGACCACCGTGATCCCGGCTGCTTTCGGCGCTGCGTTTAGGGCACGCTTGCACCTTTCCTGTCAAACACACGCACAGGGGAGCACAAACATTGAAGCCAAAGAAAGGCAACGCCTCCAGCCAGGCTTCCCAAGCAGAGCACGCAGCCAGAGACGAGGCTCTTCCAAACAAAGGATCAAATTAATGAACCCACGGCGCATTAATCATATCTCTCAAAGCACTATTGTTAGCTGCTCAGGACTACGCTAGGGAGGGATATATAAGGAATAGGGCAGAGGAGGACGGTTTAATGGCTGAGTAATTTCACTGGGAATCAGAATGTCTGTCCTCTATTTTCAGTTTCCACAGACATCCCATATGATACCACCCGGCCAGTTACTTAATTTGCCCGTCAGTTTTCAAGCAACCTAACGGCAAGGGTTGTTCTTTCCCCACCCCTGCATCTCTCTCCAAAATCACGTTTTACTTTTCTTCCCTACAGTTGCTGCTGTAAGCTCTCGACGACTGTCACGCCGCGCGTCGCAGACAGAGCACCTTCACTCGAGATGCTGGTGAAATGCAAAGATTTGTGGTTTTTTTCAGCAAATAGGCTTAGAAATCAATGTCAATCACAGCACCATTCTCCACTGATTATTCGTGAATAAAATCTATTTTACCAGTATATTCATACAAAGTAACATTTCAGACTACCTTGTAGTGGAAAAGGCTTTTTTTTTTTTTTTTTGGTAATTTTTTAAAATCTAAACTGCCCGCTTAGGCACAGCTCCTGTGCTGGGACACATCACCCTCGATTTGGAAGAAAAGACTCGATTCCCCTTGCTGCGGGCTGCTCAGAGAGGCAGCCGCGGCGTGCTGCAGGCAGAGCACGGCGGGCGCAGGCTGGCAGCGCGTGCCTGGAGCCTGGCCCCGAGCCCGGGCCCGTCTGAGCCGTGAGAGATCTGAGAGCCCAAAGGTAGGCAGAAGCAAAGGAAAGGAAAATAAATAATCAGTAAAGGGGGGTGCTTACAGGAGGGCTGGGAAAAGGAAAAATGCAGGCCCTACCGGAGCTTAAAACTTTGTTCTGCGTCCAAAATTCAAAAGCAGCTCTTCTGTGGGTTGGCTCCTGCTTCCCTACAAACAAGCTGGCTCTGCTCATAACCTGCCTTAATTTCTACAGCCACCAGCAGTGCCAGCACCCGTGCAAATCCCTGCCCTGCTGCTTACCGAACATTTAAGGGGCAGATCGCCGTGTGCAGATCGCGGGTCGGGCATTTGTCAAGAATCCCCTTTCAGGCACCAGAACACTTCTCCCCGCCCCGCAGCCCCTTCCCCAGCACAGGACGGTGCCACCACCCCATGGGGAACCCCGGAGGCATCCGGGCTTGCCCCAGAGCACCCCCGACATGGAGGGAGCCCGGCCTCAGGGCAGTTCCCCGGGCATCCTCCAGTGCAGTGAGGCACCCAGAAAAAGCCGGGATCACCCTCCCTGCTCCCTCCAGGCCCCAGGCAAAGCAGCCACCAGCCTTTTTTGAAGGCACAACCTCGCTTAGAACAAACGCAGTGCGATTCTAATTAACCCCCAACGCTGTTTGTTCGTTATGGTAGGAAAGGATCGTCTTCATTAGGTGTCACGCCGAGGTCACCGTGCCCGAATTACGTGACGGCATGCAACGGCCGGGGCACTGCTGTGTGAAGTACAGGCCTGTGCTGCACAACCGGCGCACCAAGGTGGGAGGCGAGATCGATTACCCCAGGTTGGAAGCCGTTGAGTGCTCCCCACCCCACACAAAGCCACGAGGAGTTCAAGCCGCTTACTTCAAAATAACCCAACCTGTGACCAGGCACTCCCATCGCTCCGGTGCACACCCGTTAAACCATCACAGCCGCTGAGGCGTTCGAAGACGCACGTTACAAAGCCACATTTTTTTACAGAACACAAGACATCTCATTTTTTGTCTTTATCCCTGAGTTAATTCCTTCCAGGTTACTCTCAAGGAGCACCTGCAAGGTTCAGATTGCTCCTCTCCAGAAGCATTCAGCTGAGGTTTACCCCAAACCAATTCAGCTTTCTCGTTTGCTGCCCAAACCGGCTCCTTGTTTTCCCTTGGCGTTGCTCTGCCTTCCTCACAAGTCGTGGAAATACACACTAGCAAGCACAAATTGCTACTGAAAACCAGGAACAGCTCGGCGCAAGTGCAGGGGAGTCACTGGACACTAGGCAGGGACAGAGGCCCGAGTAAGGCCGTAGCAGGACGAGGCGGTCCCGATGGCTGCTAACGCATCGCTGGCGTTAGTTAGGGCTACAGGCCCAAAATGGAGACACGGCTGGACATCTCACCTTCTCAGAGGCACGTCTTCTCTGTTTTGGTCTGGGACACCTTTGAAGTGACTAAGGAGCAGGTTACCAATTGACGCTCTGTAGTAGTTTTCTCGGTGAATCTGGAGGAGCACAGGCAACCACAGGGAACGTTCCAATTTCACAGCAGAATCAGCAAATACAAATCTAACGTACAGCTTTAAGCGCCCCAGGGTTGCCCAGACAAACACGCGACACTGTGCAACAAAACCAGCGCTGCCACAGGCAGCACGAGATGCCAGCAAACCACCTGCAGCGGCAGGACTGCTCACTGAAGAAACGCACTGAAAATGAAGAAATCAATAACGTAATGAGCTTTTCTGCCTCATCATGTACCAATCAGGACAGTAACAAGAAACAAATTGGGAAAATATTTGGAACAATGAGGAGGCTCATTTCTCGTGATCAGGGGAACCGTTCGCTCTACCATATGATGCTGAGGCTGCTGCATTTGGGGCTCCGGGAACTGAACTGACCCAGCGAGGAAATCAATGCAATTAAGAGCCAGGTCTGGCTTCTAAAGTCCTGCATCACGTGTGGTCTCTTTATGGAAACCCAGCTAGTCCCTCAATTTTGGACATTACTGAAGATGTAATATAGTAATGTCTTTTGCTGTTGTGAAAGCATTTGAGTTGTAACAAAGCCACGAAAAAGCCTCAGCATAAGTCACGCTGCATGGAAAGCATGCAAGGACAGCCATGCAGTCACCTTCCAGACAGCAGAGCGAGCCCAACGGGACAATCCGGGTGTGAAGTCAGTGGGGGTCTCAGCTCCAAGCAGCACTGGCCGGGGCTGTACTTGCATTTGCACAACCAACCAGGGTATGAGCAGTCCTGCTTTGCCCCAAGTTCCACAAAAATAGTTAGGAAAAGAAGAAAGGGAGAGAAGAAAAGGACTTATCACGCTGTTTTGCAGACTGATGGGCACCCACTGGAGCCTTGAGTGTAACTATAGGGTGAGGAGGGCACATCAGTGTACTGCTTGTCCTGGGCATGGCCCCAAAGGGCCCCTCCTCTGCAGCACCTCAGAGGACACCCCAGGGGCACCAGCAGATCAGAGCTAACACCGGGTACTTCCAGACTGCTCTACACGGACTGCTAGCACAATTTTATGTTAACAACCCAAAGACAAGGGAACAAAAGGCTGTATGAGTAGGTAACAGAACCAGCAAGAACTGGCTTGACTGCTGAATCCTAAGACAGGAAAGGCCAGAAGATCAGCAGTGAGGAAGACTTCTGCCCCTCCACAACAGTCCACCAGAGAAGGAACCTATGTTCATGATTCTTCGGAGACCTGATGAATATACGAGAGACTTACGGAAATGAAATGAGCATGTATTTGTCCCACTAGTAACAGCACACTGCCAGTAACCGTTGGTGCTGAAGTTAGGTGGAGCCCTTGCATCCAGCGTGCGCAGCGCGGACCAAACATACCTCCTACTTCACAACTTTGGGAGGCTGTTTTCCACAAGTCAGAAGAACTTGTAATGCTTCAATCCTTGTGGAGCAGAAGGGGCTTGGAAAGCCACCTCCAGTCACCCTCAGTGCTTCGCACTGCCTCAGGCCATAAAATCCACACACTACCGATCCGATTGTGAGCTTAGAGCCAGCATCGTGCAAAACTGACTGACAGCGAAAAAGCACACTTCGCTTCTGTTCTGATGACCATCTTCACAACACAAATATTTTTTCCTTTTCAAAAGTAAAGCTTCATACTTAGAACATAATGCAAAAAGTAGCAAAGCCAACATGGGAAATGAAGGGCTCTGAGCAGCAACTTGCTTTAGAAGCATCTTCCAGCATCTGCTTGGAAAAAATAATCCCTAAGTGGAACAAAGTACACGACATATCATTAATAGCATAAATGGGGCATAACTTCAATACAGATCCCATCTCAAATATCATCAGTGTATTCATTTCCAAAAAGAAAGAAAAAGTACCCCACAGGTTTGGTTTTTTTTCACATACCGAAGTCGCAGAGCTCAACGCAAACTTGAGCTGTGCAGAATTCCAGAGCCCAGGATCTAAATTCTTTTTAGGTGCTAGAACTGTTTTTTTCTTGCCTCT
Organism: Heteronetta atricapilla; assembly: GCA_011075105.1. Lineage (NCBI taxonomy): Eukaryota > Metazoa > Chordata > Aves > Anseriformes > Anatidae > Heteronetta > Heteronetta atricapilla. The sequence goes on from CM021750.1 coordinate 2,881,455, forward strand.
TGATAAAGCACTGGATGTGGTGGTTTGTTTGTGGCTGTTTTTTTTTTGTTTGTTTGCTTTGTTCCCCCCCAGTATTAGGGCTTGTCTTTCAGCAGACTTTTTATTCACATAATCCAAAAAAATACATGGCCAGACAGATTTTGATCAGTGTTTTGGAGCCACCATAATTTCTGACTGTCACCGAGAGAAAACGTTCAGCCTGATAGATCATTTTTTCCAAAGGTCCTGAGCACTGAGAGCAGTGTCACAACGGAGGACGTTTTGCAGCCTTAGACGCAGAGCGGTTGCTCCTGGCGCCTGCTCCATTACGCAGATCTTGAGAGCTGCATGAAGTAAAGAGGCACAATAGATTACAGTTCATCTTTTTTCTTTCTTTTTAACTAAAATTATATGCTGCAGTCCATCAGCCAAGTTCCCTGGCTAGAGACAGCTAGAGCAGTATCTGAAGGAAACTTTGTCCTCATGCTGCAAAAGGAAACCAAAAGTAGAGGCCTTGTCAGTCTGGGGCTTTCCTTGCAGCCCACTTATAATGAACGTAGGAAAGGACACGGTGGCCTACTTTTAAAAGGGGTACTTCTGCCAAAGCCCAAAATAATAATAAGAAAAAGATATATGGTGTAACCAAAAAAATAAATATCTTTAGGTTATGGAAATTATGACTGATGACATATCTTGCCCCTGTTGCCTGTGATCTATTTGAACATATACAAGACCTTAATTATAGCCTTGCAGTAAATGATGGAGCTTAAAACATGCTCTCAGCCCATAAGGAGGAGCAAATCCAAGCATAGGAACCAAGCTGTATTAAGCAGAAGTATCAAGGTACTGGAGGGGAAGCTGCACCCAGGGAAGAGGTTGACTCAAAGGCATCCACATTTGTCTTGTTGATGTTTAAGAGGGGCAACTCATCCTCACTTACCAAGTTTTTATTGTTCCATCCGACTTGGAAACGAACAAGTTAGCCTTTCCTGATCATATACGTGTAAAACTGAAAACGTAAAAGAAAACAGTTTAAAAATGACCAAGTTCCTCAATATAAAAATGAAACAGTGGTGCCAGCAGAATTATTCCACATGCTTACCCCTACCTGAGATGAAAACAGCACCTACTCCTACGGTACATCAGAGGGAAGAGCAACTTGTACACTGATATGATCAGCAATTTTCCTCTGTTCTCTGCTACAGAGGACCAGGTAGAATATATATATATATATATATATTCATGGAGAACTAATCTCCCCCGAAACAAGGAATTGGGCAGAAAAAGTCAGCATATAGCAAGGTACGTTAGCACTGTGGTACACATACTCTGGCAGAGGTGGGGAGAAAGTGTGGGAGGGGGGTTTTGAGGGAGTGCGTACACTTTTGAAACAACCTATTTGTTAAAACTTGAGTGTTTTAATGAAATATGATGACTCAGTGGACTCTCAACAGCAACACCAGGGAATACAGCAATCCTATGAACTGTAGCTCAAATAAAAGCTCTCAGAACTCCTGGAAGTGGTCATGGGGCCAAGCCACAGAATGGAGTTGTCCACTTTTGAAAGAAATTATATTTTTAAACAGAGAAAATCTGAGTTTTCCAAAGCATTCTGTCACTTTTCTTTCTGTAAGAAGATGCTAACTATTTACTGTTACCTCTTGTACTTTCCCTAACGTCATCCAGACTACTGGGGAGAAACAGCCACAACACGTACACTATTATCCTTGTTAAAATTCTAAAATGCGTTAATTGTAATTATTCTAAAGCATCATTATCCTCTTCTCAGAACTCATCTCCTGTGAATAATAAAATTCTCATGCAAAACTTTAATTACTCACAAACAGCCAGTGAATATGAAAGTGAATGTACAGGTGGTAACAGATCCAAAATGTAGGGGGTTTGCATCTTCAAGGGCTGAAAAATCCAGCTCTGTCATTACTGTCTTTGCAAACAGCTTTGCTTTGAAAGAAACAAACACTTCCTCCACAGCCCAAACATACTGCACTATAATTAGTTGTCATAAAGAGCAGAAACACAGTCAATGATGACTTCCACTTCCAAGGTGAGTCCACCTCTCTCCTTTCTTATGTACGCATTACTCACTGAAAAAAGTAGTTCATCTTTCACACTAGGTTTGACTGTAGTAAGTCTTGAGACTGGTATTTCTAGACACAAAATGAATGCTTTGTTGTAAAATCATTGTTTTACTAAATTACAGACATAGAGAAACAGATTTTTCAAAAATGATTCAGTTGTGATACAATAGCACTTGTCAGCAAAAGCATTCCAGAAAGCTTTACTTGGCACAATTACTTATTAACATTATTTTACCTTAAAAGGGGCCTAAGAAACAAAGCTAAGATCTATTCTTACCAAAACAATGAGGCGGGGAGGGGGAAAATCTTCAGCAAGATGATGACAAAGGCCATCCTGCGTTTTTTTGCAAGGGTGCAAGAGCACTTGGAAAAAGCCAGAAAGTAAACACTGTAATCTGAGCTAACACATGAACACCTCAAATCCCTGACCATCCTTTGAAACAAGCAAATAAGACCCTGAGCAGCCTGGAAGCACAGGCAGAATGGCTCCACACAGCTGTGGTAGGGTAGGGCCAAATAAAAGGGAGGTTGGGAAGGGAAGCAGCCATCTTGCACCCCCTGCTGGGCCAAGACATCTCGGGTTGTCCCCACCACAAGCAGACCCAGGGTCCTTTTTACCAAAGATCCCTGAATTTAGGCTCACGGAGGGAGGTGCTCAGCCACCACCACGTGTAAGTACTTCTGCCAAAATCACAAACACAGAATTGGTTTCAGCTCCCAGCCTTGCCCACAGAATCCTCAAACACCTCTGAGATGGTCCCTCACCGTCAGAACGATATCGAACAGGCTTCGCAGTGGATTTTTACAGGAATGATTGAAATTTGGCAAGAAACCTTGAAGGCCGCACTGAGCGCGTTGGTGGTATAGTGGTGAGCATAGCTGCCTTCCAAGCAGTTGACCCGGGTTCGATTCCCGGCCAACGCAGCACTACTTTTACGATGGTTGGACCCGATGAGCTTGAAGGTCTTTTTCAACCTTAACGATTCTGTGATACTTCAACTGGGACAGAGAGGATTGCGCAGAATATTGACTGAAGCTTGGCAGGACTGTCAGAAGCAGAACGCAATGGCCCAGACCTAAAGGTCACCGTAAGGAAATAAAGCACAAGGAGAAACTCTTCACACCACGTACAACAGCTCCAGCAGTCCCAGTCCTACAAAGAGAGCTGAGTATTGTAGCTGGACGGCCAGAAAACCCAGCTAATTTGCAACCAGCGATAAGATGCACATCCAGGTAACCTAAAGCTGGCTGCATTTCACGATACAGGAGGTAATGAGCGGAGGGCCCCCCACTCCCTTCAGCATTTATGGCTAGTTCTGGGTAACCACCCTGACACAATTCCCTCTGCAGCAGGCTTCCACCTTCCTCTGAAGCACCAAGTGTTGGTCAGTGCTAACATCAGCAGGCAAAACCATTCGGGGTAGAAACACCAAAGGCAAAAACACAGAGACAGCTCCTGCTAACTGCTCGGATGCATGCCCACGTCAGTCACCCATGTCAGCCTTCACAGTCACAGTGCACTTTTTTTTCCTCCTCCATTTTGCAAACAAAGAAAGCTCTTTAAAATTGGAGAAGGGGGAAGAAGTAAGTTGCAAGGCCAAAGGAGCACTGTGAACATCGACTGCAACCACCCACATAAAAGAAAGTCCCACGTCCAGCGGAGGAAGGTTAGGCCTCCCTCCCTTCCACGTAAGTAAATATGATTTTGCTCAGACCCTCGCAGCTGACCTAGAGCCTGTTTCTAAACAGGCCCAATCTCAAGTCAGACTCCACGTGATGATGGATTTATCACTTCCCTTGGTAAACTGCTCCTATAGTTAATTATCCTTACTATTTAAGTCACGTCTCATTTCCAGTTTAAAAAATTTGCTCAAGGCCTCCTAATACTTTTTCAACAATGTGTGTCTATGAGCGTGTGCTTTTGTGTGTACACAGACACACGCTTAAAATAATCCCACCGACTCCTGAAAACAGGCTCCTTCCCGCATGCAGGGTGGTTGTGCCACCCCTGGATCCCCGAGGTAGGCCTGAAGTTGGATTGTCAGCCAGGAGCGCCGCTGGAACCATACCAGACTTAGGCCAAAAGATTCCAGTTCCGCACCCAGCACAGGGCTAGGGGCATCTGAACAAAAGCACGCTGACAGCCAGCACCTGACTTAAAAAAATAAGAACTGCAAAATTGCAAAACATTTTCTCCTACATTGTTAGGCACAGAATTAAGGGCGTATGTGAACTCTATCAATTATGACTACATATTTGATGTGCTAACTATTAGAAGGCTGGCCACTGCTTATACATCCATTAAATGTATGCTTTTATGCAAGCTTATACATGGCCTATGAAATGGCTTCAGAACAGACTCTTCAGCCAAGCTATGGTCAATGTTAATTTTTGTTATTTTCTAAAGGTCCTAGAGGCTCTACAGCTTCCTTCTGTGATCCTGACAAGCTTGTTATTTTTAATTTTCTGAAGACCTTTGAAAAGGCTGGAAGATACAGGAGGTATCGAGGGGACAACAAGAGCAAGCTTCACCCCCGCTGCTGCAAAGTTTCTGCTCTCCAGCTGCAGTCTCTCTTCACAGACGATGAATCATATGCCTAGAAAGAAACTACATATCTGAACAAACCACATTCAGTTACTGTCTCTGTTTGGTTATATATTAGGTAAACCTAACCAATCTAAGCTCATCAGCTGACACAGAAGCCAGTGGAATTAAAACGCAGACATACAAAAATTCTTGTAAATTATTAGTAGGGTCACGCAAGGCCTTAAATATTGAGGAAAGCAAAACAATCTATTAATAACTGAAACGCTGATAAAGTTTCTGCCTAGTCTAAAAAAGAAGAGAGAACCATGAGGTATAGTTTCCAAGATTTTGTGGTCTGAGTTTTTAAATCTGATATGAAAACGCTTGCAATGCCTCCATGTCCTGGGACAACCAGGCCTCGGGGTCCGAGGGCCAGTTCAACTGGGGGTAAGCGTCTTAAGGGATTATGTACGGGGGGGAGGGAAATAAAGGTAGGCAAAACACCATAAATTATTCCAGTCGTACGTGAAGTGAAGCACATGTTTATGCAGCATCAGAAGCAGATGAGCTGGCAACAGAGCGTGACCTGCCTGGTCCGACCACTGCAGTTTCTGCGGGCCCTGCTCCTTCCATCGGACCTTTGCCATTTTCCCCAGCGGCAGGGCACGTTTCAAGCACACGTTTCAAGTTCAGGCACGCTGTCTGCAGCTAAGGGAGGATTACCATGAAAGAATAAGCAGGGTGCACAAAGCAAAGAGAGTAAGAAGGGCACGTCCCACTCTGCCTCCCGTTTCAGGAGGCGATGCTGTGCTCGGAGCAGAGCAGAGGTACCTCTGCTGCTGCCCTCCGGGTCGGGCAGCCCCAGTGTGCTGGTGGGAGCCTGGACTGCGTGCAGTCAGACAGGGTTTTTTGGGAAGGCTACGGCATTGTGCGCAGCCATATGCAGTGTAACCTGAGCCAGTCCAAGCTTGTGTCATCTCAGGTCAGAAATTATAGGGAAAGAAGAAGCTGCGGGTTTTATTTGTTTATTTGGTTTAAATATGCGGCCAGTGCAAAGATCAGTTGTCAAATGGAAAATGTTGGTTGAGAAGTATTGAAAAAGGAAACTGTCCCAAGAGAGGAGTCCTCTGTGCCCCAGCACAAAATCCACGGGTCCCCGGTCTCTTTTAAGGCTGTGAGCAGGTCTAAACCAGATTCCCTACAGATCCAAGAAAAACTGCTTTGTGTTATATTTAAGTCCCTGCATTAGGCTCTAGAGCTGCAAGGCATAAGCTGGTTTGCATCAGAAAGAAGCCCCCCTTAACACCAAGTGATCAGATAACTGTCCTTCCCAAACACAAACTTCCTCTTCAAGTAGCATCTGGTTCTGGCCACTGCGCTGAATGAACCGAGGCTGATTCCTAGCACTGATTCCTACAGCGAGCACCCAGAGAAAATACTACTCAGGCAGCCACCTCCCCATGCAAGGGCAGGCCACGCTTTGGGAATTCCCACTGCCGATGCAGTGGATGTGCCAGCACGGTTGTGTCACACCTGCCTCGAGGCTCCAAACCCGCTTTACTACCTGCTGCACACTTTCACTTGGTGACGACCCTGTTCTGGGACAACATATGTAGGCCACCTGGGAGGACAACGCTGCCTGTGGTTTCAGCACTCTCACGTGCACGTTTACCCCCCATGGAGACAGCTGTGGAGGTATGTACCTGATGCGGCAAAGTTCATCACTCATCAGCTTTAGAGATGGCACTAGCACACACCCAGCACTGGGTGGAGGATGCAGTCAGATCTTCACAGCAGCCCCAGCACTGAGTGATTTAAAGACAGCCTGAAGCCAAGCCGAATCTCTAAAAACCAAAAGGTGATGCAACGTTTTAGGAGCGCACAGATTCATACCAGCTCCCCACATCACGCAGCGCAACTCAGCACGGCCACCGAGCCTCAGGTCTGAAGTTATCACCATTTCTCCACCACTCAGATGGGAATCTGCACACCAGCCTGCCTGTGAGCACGCAGCGCTTCTCCTAGGAGCTTCTCAACCCCATGACCTCTGCATTCAGCCTGCGATACCAAAGGGTCGCATCACCCAGGTGGAAAGCAACACCAAGTAGTTAAGCGGAGATCAGAAGACAGAACAAGAGGATGTCCCTCTGTCTCTCCTTGACAGATCTGTTCATTTAAATGAGTTCATTTAAATGAGTTCATTTAAATGAGGGTTTTGCCAGGAAGAAGCTGGGGAGCGCTGCGAAGCAGCGATGGTCTGCCAGCCCAGCCAGAGAGCCACAGGAATGTTGCCTCGATGCCTCAGATGGCTCCGTGTCTAAATATATGTGAACAAGGAAACGGAGCCTGTTTAAATGCAACAGCCGGATCTGTGCTGTTACTGCTGAGGAACTGTTCCCACCACTCTCTATACAAAAGGTAGCACAGCTCATGGCAGAGCTCACTGCAGTGGAGGTAGAGGAGATGAAATGCAATGCCTTTTTTCCCCTCATTCAGAACCAGCAACCCCCACTGGTAACAGAAGGGTGCTCAGCCACCCTGACAGTTAGACCCTGGAGTTTGGTTACTTTGCCCAATAAGTAAGGCAAAGAAGCAGCTTCATGTTTTCCTGTAAGCCTGATGATCTAAAAAGTTATTTTAAATATAATGCTATTAAAAAACACCATTAATTTTCAAGTTCACCTAGTATTTGTTTTGCATACCAAGTACCCATTATTTACTCCCTTTCTTTCATGACATCTGAAAGAACACGAACAATGCTCAATGTTCAATGTACGGCACCTACCATAGCCACGTTGTCCACTTCCCTGATGCCAAAAATTAAATAAAACCCAAGAAACAGAGCCTGGTTCAGTTTACCCCAGGTACTATTAACATTTTGTTCTGCCCATTCATAGGGTTGTGTACAGCCTGGTGCAGGACAGGACTTGTGGGGAAGGTGAATTAAAATAACAAGAATGAATCTGGTAACATTTTTAGAAGGGGCTCCAACCCCAAATGTAAATAATAACTCGCCAGTGATGGGTTGATTTTTGCCCCTACTTTCTTGAAGCACAAATTATAGCCAGTATTTCGGTTCTTAGGCACAACCTTCAAGCATTACAGACCCATGCTGACTTACAACAGCAAAAGGTTTTGTTCATTATACATACTCCTGTGACTAATACATTTGAATAGAAGGCTGAAGTCCAAGCAAGTCAAGGGAAAACCAAGTTATTACAGTAAAGGCACCCAGTCCACAGGCCAGCTGAGCAACCCTTGAATGAAATCCAGAAGAAAAAAGCCTGGACTTGGTCCATCCGCAGCTCCCATGGGACTGGAGAACAAGCAGCAAATGCCAGACTGCAGCTCAACCTTGCTTTTATCTCTCCCACCTTGTTCCCATTCTCAGAACGGCACCAACAAGATGATGAATGTTATTCTGCAGTGACCCCTGCTCCGGAGAAACAGCATGGCAAACACTCCCTCTCCTTTCATACCCAACCCCTTTGCTTCTAAAGAATCACTTTGAAGGTTCATAACATTCAGCCCTGAAGGCAAGAGGGTTTTTCCAATGTAAATTTCTTCTGGTCACCGCAATATGAACAGAAATCTTGGGCAGCTCCGTTCTGCAAAAGGGTTTTCATATTTCCCTTGCCTGCCCAGCTATTTATCATTTTCCAATAATCCTATGCCCTGCAGACAAAAACACTCAGCAAATGGCCTTACCTCCCTTCCCCCTGCCCCCAACACAATAATGTTTCCATGCCTGAAAGTCTGTCCGTCAACGCTGATCGGAAAGAAAGATGTTTATCTCTACATATGGCAAGCCACAAAAGTTAGAGATGGAAAAAGATCTATTAGATCACTGAGGCCGAAGCTCTGCTAGTGAAGGACAGAGCCCCCGGAGAATACAGAATTGTTTTTAAACAGATGCAATAAATCGTCCTTCACGATGTGGTGGCCAACGGAGACATTTCACATCCTTGACTTTGAGGCAGGAGATGCTGCAATGTGGAAGTTTTTCTCCTTTCCCAATAGATTCACGACACTAAATTTGTTGTTGGTTTCCGCTAATACGCTCTCGTTTCCAAAAGACAGACCAACCACAACCAGAATTCTTCCGTCACTGCCTGATCCTAATTTATTTAAGATACTTGCTGAAGTCATCACTTGGACTGCTCTCAAATGACCCCAAGCTAGGATCACATATGGAAATATGGAAAAGCAATATGTTGCAACAATCCAACAATATCCTTCCAATTAAATCTTAAACTTTGTTAGGTTCAGGCGCACGCCACCTTGGTGCCCTCATATCTCTCTTGTTTCCCCAGTGATAGGTTTTGGTTACGGGCTCACGCTCAAACTCAGCGCTCTGAAAATGCCCTGGATGCACCAGGACCAGACACACAACATGAAGCTTCACCTCTGCTCTCTGTTGCCATTCAGGGAAGAGGGAGGACACAGCCAGAGCTTTGCTCATGAGAAATACAGAAGGACAAGCATCTCGCAGAGCAATTCAGGTAACTAAAAAAAACCACTGAAACACCTCCTGAGAGTTACCCATTCTGGTAACATTCACAGCTGGGCACAGCTGCTGGTTGTACCTAGCAGATCACAGCTGATGACATTTGGGAAAGGAAGAATCTCAGCGCAAAAAGAAGCTCCAAGGTCAGAAGTGTGGCTCTGTTGAGATAGCATTCCAGAAAGGTGTTTAAATTTCAGAGCACATGGACTGGAAATTCATTATCATCAGATTCATTAACATATTTTAGAAATTGAGAAGTTCAGTTCAATGTTAAATCTAGAGCTACACATGGTTTATAAAACTGAGACACCACGCACTTAAGAAACCCAAATCCCAAGCCCACCCGAGAACACACATGAACTTATCACACAGGTGGGGACAAGGCACGGGCGAGCACGGAACTGACCATCTGCAAATCTGAGTGGTATTTCTGTAGCCCACTGGGCATCGCTGCACGGGGGCAAGGTATGACATTCTGGAAATGCATTAACTCTTCTAATCACCACATTTTTTCAGCAATAATTAACAGGTAGGCAGCAATGGTCCAAGTAGCCTAAGGCAGTTGCATATCAATATACACCTGCATAATACAAACATAGAATCATAAAATGGGTTGGGTTGGAAGGGGCCTTAAAGATCATCTGATCTGAAGCCCCTTGCCATGGGCAGGAGCACCTCCCACCAGACCCGGCTGCTCAAAGCCCCATCCAACCTGGCCTTAAACCCTGTCAGGGATGGGGCATCCACAGCTTCTCTGGGCAGCCTGGGCCAGGGCCTCAGCACTCTCAGAGTAAAGAATTTCTTCCTTACACCTAATCTAAATCTCCCCTCTTTTAGTTTAAAGCCCTTACCCCATACCCGAGCACTACACTCTCTGACAAAGGGTCCCTTGAAACAGAGCATGCAACTCCTTTCGCTGCCTATGAAAATCCTTCATGTAATGTAAAAAAGCCTGAGCTGGAAGTAGAGCCCGAAAGCATTAAAACAAAAGACAAAACGCCACCTTATGTCATAAACACAACCATCTGTATCCAAATTACCTAGAAAACAAGGAGAGGTGCTGGTGACTGCTCCTCTTAGGCCAGAGGACACATCCTGTGTCGTGCTGGACTCAGCTTTCCCTGCGTGCAGGGAACAAATGCCACGGACATGGCAGCCGCACCACCTTCCACACCAAGGGCAGGCAATGAAGCCTAACTTGTTCCAACATGGGCACCAGCAGCATACACATTTTAAAATAAAGCATATTGATCCACTGGAGAAGTAGAAAATTAAATGCACGTACAGATGTAAGTCATGTCAGTTATCAGAAGGTGTTCGGATCTGACAGCAGTGAAGGCAAGAAGAAGCTAGATGAGGACAGATATCTGTCTGTGCTAGCTAATGTTTCACAAATAAAAAATCTTCAGACCACTGTTCTTCCATATGTAATCCTTGATATAAGATTTGACTTTTATGTTGACATACTGGTTCCCAGGAATTTGGCCCAAAATTGCTCTCTCAACTCCCCTCACCTCCACCCAAACACTTTTTAAATAATATTGACACAACTGCAAGTAGCGGCCTTCCTAAATTAAAACTGATGTGTATAGTCTGGGCATACAGCACAGAGCTCGCAGAGCTCTGTTAGGGACATCAAATATATTCTGAAAGGCTGTGGTTGTGCCGTCTGTGGTATTAGGCAAGCACCACGCTGCCTGTCTGGAACTCGTGTAACAGGCACTGATAAATAAAGCGCCCAAATCTTACTGCATCTTGCAGTCAAGCCTTGCTGGGTTAGATTCACAGAGGAAACCCTTCAGACTATGCCCCAACTTATGTCTTAGAGGACAGAGGCTGGGCAAATCACACAATTTGTTGTTTATCAGAACAAGGATTTCACAGGCCGTCTTTGGGGTTTACTCTTGAAACCCAGGATAACGTTTAAACCGGTCCATCTGTGCTGGCACTGAAATACCTCGGGATTTGCAAGTTACGAGCAGGTTTTCTGCAAAGCTGAAAAACTCAGAAGGCATGAGATACCCACAGCTGAGGTCTACGTACCCAGTACAAGATCCTCTCATCCCTCAGAAGATCACTCAGTCTTTTTAGGCTTGCAGAAGTGCCATCAAGTCTCTGTGTCCCACTCACGCTTGGCACTGCCTGACTCCAGCTAGGAGCAGAGCTGCAGGACTACCAAGAGCTAACTCCTTGCAGTCATAACCAGTCTATGAAATTCTCATTAACCTTTCCTAAAAAAAAAAAATGAAAAAATCAGGAGACATTTCACAAGGCAAGGAGCTGGCAGGGCAACAGAAATCCTCCCCCTCTTAGACACTGCAGGCACTGGAATTCTCCTGAGCGTATATTCCTTTCTTTGTGTTTCATTTGAGCCACGTGACCTTTCTACACATTCTTATTTTTCAAAACTGATGAAAATAAAGTCAAAAAAGACAGCAACAAAAACCTGTCAGGAATAAAAACCATCAGCAAGATCCGATTCCTTCGTATTTGATGACAATGAGAGAAAAAAAAGGAGTATCAGACTTCCTGGAAAACTACAAAGTTTCAAATATTGACAAAAGTATCAAAAATTAGGTAACCATTTCACTATAAAAAAAATCAGGTAATTTTCCCTTATAAGAAGAACAAAAGCATCTGAGAGTTGCAGGATGCTGAAAAACAAAATATCTACAAAAAGAATGGAATTAGATCTATTTCTTGTCTCCCTGCCTGGCCTGAAAAACAAAAATAAATACCTTCTGTGATTTTCAGTCTAGGTTTACAGTCCCCAAAGACTTGAATCATTAAAATATCATGTAAGCTTTTATTCAGAGCAACTACTTTGAAGTCCATCTGTTTATATCGGAGTTGGCCCCAGCTAAAATCCAAGAACAAAACACACACACAGTGTGATACCGAAAACAGATCCAAGTTTTCTTGATTGGCCCCTTCTCTACCATTTGCTTCGAGTCCATTAGTCAAAGGCGCAATGGCTCTCTCCCCAGACTCCCGTCAAGGACTTCTTTCAAGGGACCCCTTGGGATCCCCTGATGCACCAACAGGCCTGAAAACCTGACACGTGACAAAACATCCCGGTGGCAGAGAGCTGCAAGGAGCGCTTCATCGCAGAATCACAGAATTTCTAGGTCGGAAGGGACCTCAAGATCATCGATCCAACCTCTGACCCGATGTCAGCCCAACCTCTGACCCTCACCCTTCCTCTCTTCTTGCAGACGGGCACGGGTACGCCGCTCTGCTCTTCCAGCAGGAGTCCCACTGACAGCCGGGTGCTCCCAAGCCCGCTGACTTGTTTTGTGAACGCTGCCTGGGCTCCAAGGTAGCCCCTGGTGCACGTGCGGCCTCCGATGGCTGAGGGGGCCCGCAGCCATCCCACCTACGGCAGGCACTGACTCTCCCGTGTAGGCTTGTGGGTTTTTCCTCTCGTTAGCTCAGCAGTGCCGCAATAAAGAGGCCTACAGCTGCCTCTTCCTCTAATTGCATTGGGTGTGAACTGAAAATGCTGCTTTTTCCAGTAATTTTCCCCTTTTCCCAAGTACAGCTCTACATGTGGACATACACACGCTTTCAGTAACACGCACATTTGCCTTCGGAGGATATTTCAAACCTACCCAACCTAAATAAGGAGAACTTTTAAACGTATTTTCTCTCCCCCTTGATGTGGCGAGATTCACAGGCTGTGGAAAAAGAGGCTGGGACAAGACACAGTTGCATCTGGAGCGGGGGAGGCATTCTTTTTTGTGGTTGTCTGATGAATTATCAAAGCCGACTTGTAAGGAGTTTGGAGCCCAGAACTTTAAACAGATAGAGATTTTCCTCTCTCCTTTCCTTTCTGTCTCCAACTGTCCTGGGGATTTGACTGAGTCATGTTACACTTGCTGTGACTTCAGATCAGTCGTATCTGGCTTTAATAACGTCTTTATTTTTATTGTTATTATTTTTGGCTGCCCGGGTCTTCTTAAGAGCTTTGTTGTTGCACTCCCAGCAGAGGCAGCAGCATGCGCTCGGCGATGGGAGCGATGCGAGGACAAGGCTGGAGCAGAGACGGAGACGTCTGCGCGGAGACCCGGAGCTTCCCTTCGGGGCAGCCTGGAGCTCCGGTGGAAGCCCAGCCAGGAATGCCTGGCATTCCCATCCCTCCACAGGAGGTAACTTACGGCTCCCCACCCCAAACACGTCTCCCCAACAGGGCAGCACAGAATTCAGTTGATGTTTTAACAGATACCAAGGCACCGGGGAGGCAGGGAGGAAGAGCTCCTGGGACTCGCGACATACGTGTCCGAATGGTGTGGCTCTGATTCAAAGCAAAACCAACCAAGCAACCAACCACAGCCAACCTCAAAGGCTTCAAATGACAGGAAATCCCTCTGGGTAGGTCCAGGTGTTAGGCAGAAAAAAGTTCCTCCACCCCTCATTATAAACATATATATATTATATATATATATATATATATATACACGCACAACCATTTTTAGACTCCAAAGTTACATGAGCATACCCTAACACAAGAAAAAAGAGCAGGAAGGATTTTCACAGGCCATGTCCCTTCCACTATACATTTATTCATTATTTCTGATAAAAGATAAAAAGCTGGAGATATGTTAGGAGTAGAAATACGAAGCCGAACAGCTTCCTGCCCAAGGTTGAAGGCCGAGGCAGGGGAGAAAGCAGCGCAATGGCTGATGAGTGGCTACATTTCATCTTTCGAAGGATCAGCTTGGAGGCCATCCCAGAAAGATCCGGCCATCCCAGAATTTCCTGCTGTGATTCAATGAAGTGACTACGGGGATCGAAAGCCCAGTCAAACTACCTAAAGAACCGATCCAAGAAGGCAACCTATACCATTAAGGATTTATTTTATTCACGCACAGAGGATACACAGGGCTAAGGGGGAAGACTGCAGAAACATCTCAGAGGCAACGTGCTGGAAGAGCATGGGGGGCTGTAGAGACTGAGGTTCTCTGCCCATTCCACAAGCAGAAGATATAAAACAGATGAGCTCTAAACTTCCCTGGGTATTTTATTGTGCAAATCAGTTCCACTGCTGAAATCCTTACTGCTAGGGATCTCTGAACAGGCCTTGAAGAAAACAAAAGTGGCTTTTATCAACAAACAGAACTTCACTTCAGCTGCTTACCCAAATATTCCACTAGCGTTCGTAATACTTCATCTTCTTTGTGTCAGCCACGCAAAGCACAAAGCCTTCGACACCTACAGAATGCCCCCAGAAGCCAAATTTACACATATTTATATGAAAGAGACGAAGTTGTTCAAGACAGGAAGGAAAATATACATTTCAAACATCTTACTGTGGAGCAGAAGGAGTAACACTCACCTTATGCGGCCATTTCTATACCACACATCATGAGAAGCCAAACTGCAGAAGGGAGGATTGTAAAAAGCACTGGCTGGAAAAGCAGAAAATCTAAAACCTGCTTTTTCATTAAAATCAGCAGTGGTTTACGAGTGTGAAAACAGATTTCAGTGTCATCAGATCAGACACTCATAAGGTTGCTCAGCCTGTCTTAGAGTTGGACACGGGCATTATTTGAAGAAGTCTAAAGAAAATAATCGCCTTTATACTTGCTCATTCCCATACCAAGCAATTCATGTGGACATCCAGTCCCCCCAGATCAGTGCTATTCCCCAAACCCCTCCAACATCTGTGCTCTCCTTGAACCTCCTTCATCTCTGTTCATCACTTCTGTCCCACCCAACTCCCCCGTTACTCTTCCTTGGATAAATATTGCACAAAGATGAGAAATTTGCCTAAATACACAGACTGGGAGGGAGCTGGCAGAGAATTTTTAATGCTTCACTCCCAAAACCTATCTGAGAGAGCAGTGCAGAGTTGCAAAGGGGAGAGGGACTGAGCTTTTCCATGCTTTCACGAAGTCTGGGTAGGACGGGCTGTTACAGGCAGAGCACAGCAGTCCAGCCTGGAAGATTTCTGCCCAAACAACCTGAGCCTCTTTCTATCTTCTGTTTAAATGTTTTGCACCAGATTGAAAGCTCTTGAGAAAGCCCCATACTGGAAATTAGACAAAGCATAATTCTGCTCTCTAGGCACATACCAGAAGTTTTGCAGAGGGATCTCTGAAAAAAATCTTTGTAAATATGAATTTTCAACTCCACAAGCGTGACTTTTCTCATTTT
Source organism: Heteronetta atricapilla (assembly GCA_011075105.1). Classification (NCBI taxonomy): domain Eukaryota; kingdom Metazoa; phylum Chordata; class Aves; order Anseriformes; family Anatidae; genus Heteronetta; species Heteronetta atricapilla. The sequence goes on from CM021750.1 coordinate 2,896,723, forward strand.
TTTTATCATCTAAGGACTAGCACTTGTGGCAAGAACGTCAGTGCAAGGCAGCACAGAACGGTGTACACCTTAAAGCCAGGGCAAGCCTGCATGCGTGTATGGGAGGGCTTGTTACTCCAGAAAACTGGCTAGAAAAGCAAAAGTCAAGAAGCGATGGAGGTTAAAAACGTTACGCAGATCCAAAGGGTAACCACCTGCAGGGATGTTGAAGAAGCTTTGTGGTTTGAGCACATTAGGCATAGATACAGTCTCATTCTGATGCAAACAGCACTCCCTTTCCCATCCCCTAACAGCGTTACCAGAGACAACTACCACCGTGGAAAGAACAAGACTACTGAAGACCATCATACACGGAGAAAACCCCGATGTTCTCTCAGCCTACTTGGCAACAGATACATTTCAGCAAGGAAGAGCTTGCTTTTCTTGATTTGGAACGGGAACCTTTGTACCCACAGAAATTGTACTCCGCCTATTTTTAGTTTGAAATAAAAACAAACAACCTTGGATGCACGTAATTCAAGGCTGAAACAGGTAAATGGTCATGGCCAAAAATTCACTTCAGCATATCCCAGCAGCCCATTTCTGACTCACAGAACTTCCTGAGCATCTTTGACTGGGAAAAAAAAATGAAAGAAAAATATATCAACAAGCAAGGCAATTAAACATTTACTTAACATCAACCGGTTGTCTTATATGCTGTGTGATTTTGAAAATCAGCAGGGAAATTTACGTTCTTCTTAACCATTTCTCCCTCTCCCTTTACGCACTCATACTTCTGTCAGGACTTCGACTTCTATAATCAAGTCACTTATTTGGCCCGTTCAAGATGAGGAAATCTCTCCTGATTTCAGACATTTAACAGCTGAAAACTGTTAAAGGCCGCCCAGCAGTGGGGACAACTTCAGCCTATCATTTCAGTTTACTGAACGATTTCAAAGAGCACATCCAACAAAGATTAGCTATCAGGGAACTTTTGTTGTTGTTTTTGTGTTTGTTTGTTTTTTCTGCCAAGCTGCACTAGTTATAAGCATAAGAAAGTGCCAGCAATGGATTACATTGAAGCAGAAACGTTAGTCTCTCCGTATCTTTCAGAAGACATCATTACCTTTTTAAAACATCCAAAGTCACTTCGTCTATGTCCACATTGCAAAAGGAGGTACGTTTCTCCGATACATAAACTGGCCCGGGGTGGGGGGGAGGCGTGAAGACTAGGATTCACCCTGATTTAGCTACATAAGGTAAACTCCAGTTCTTGGGCTCTGCACAGCATAACTCAAGTAAAACCCTCTCACCCTGAAACCGTTAGATTTTACATCGTAATGCCTCTGTAAAGTTAACTATTTCAAACTTCACAAGACATTTGAAAGATCTTTTAATAAAGTGCTCTGTGCTACAGAGCTGGATAAACAGGCATCAATAGCAATTTTCCCCAGGGAGGGAGATAAGTAATTTTTACCACCTTTATAATGCACAGAAAAAAAGTACTTATCATTATTTAGTATTCACCAGACAGTATTTATTATTATTTAGTATTCACTAGACAGAACTTTCACCCTCGAGAATCCTAATCCCAGCTCTCTACAGGGGTTAGGGAGGCCTGAGGGAGACAGAAGTCAGCTATTTGGCAGTGAAACGCTGCACAGTAAGAGGCAGGACAAGGAGCATTACCTTAGAGAAGTTAAGGGTTTAAATAACAAAAAACCTTCCAGAAAATAGAAGCCCAGGTCCCAGAATCAAGTCGCATCCTTGTGTGGTTCTGAACACCAAGCTCATTTTCTCTTCATTGGAAAAGCTCCTACACTGAGACTCCAGCTGAAAATATTTAAGCTTTTCCAGCCCTATATTCCGATTCCTTACTCAAGATAAAAATTACCGGTCCAAGTGAGAAAGAAACAGAGACCTGTGCCCCTGTGGCCCACACCTTGGACAAGGAAGAACGCCAGCAAGGCAATTTGAACTTGGGTCCCTCAAAGGCGACCCAAGGAGAACAGCTCAGCCTGTGCGACCTCTGATCACAGAGGAATCTTTTTCTGGGGGTGGTGGTGGGAAACAAATGTAAAAAGGTCTCGATGTCATTTTGATACAGAATATATAATTTGAAAATGTTTAATGGGGTCATAATGTGTCCTGCCAACATCTACCCAGTGCTTTTTACTCCAACATCCTTCTAGATGGGACACAGATGCTGCACTGACTCTGAGAAGTCTATTTACTGAATTAGTAATTACCACATCCTACAGCACCTGAGTTTTCCTTGGAGGTGTCCCAGCCAAGCACTGACCATACCCCGCATTGCTTAGCTAGTGAAATCTGACATGTTCTTGGCCAGCAGCGTAGCAGCGTTGGCTGCGTGTCTAGAAATATTCAACCTGCAAGGAAATCAGAGCCAGAAAAGATTTCTAAATTATTTGGCAATTCCAATTCACCCGTTACTGGTTCTTTCTCGTGTTCCTATTACGCAAAGAGAAACTACACCCAACTGGTTCAGTTATTTCTGTGTGGCAGCTGCGTGGGCACGGGAGAAAATTCAGCCTGCTGAACACTGAGCACCGCTGAAAACCTCAGCTGTTAGCACATACAGGTCTGCAGAGGCTCCCGTATCACATAGCCTATTTTCAAGCTGCTCTCTGTAGAAAACAAGAGTACTTAACTGGCAGAAAACAAAAAAATATGCAAAAGAAATAAAATTATAATAAAACAGAAGAAAGCCTCCACCCCTGAGGAGCAGCTCAGCAGTGAATGAAAGGGATCGCAGGCTGTTTTACATGCTTTTGTTGTCTTCCTTCGCTCTGTTGTCATTGGTTGTTTCGTTGTTTGCAAGGCTGAAACAGAGGGGAAAAAGCTGCATGTCAAGTATTGAAATTTGCCTTTGAAGGTCCCTTTTTCAGATGGAAAAAGGAGCTTCAGACAGAGCTTCGGAACCCCACTTCCACCTTCAAAGTTTGACTAATCCTTTGTCGGAGTGGCATTTGCCACTTAAGGCATAAAGCCCTTTTAACACTCGGATCAGGAGCCTGTTTTCATACCTCCTCTTAAAAGCATATCCACAGCAGACTTTCATTCATCGTAAAAGTGTGGGAAGGGGTTGTTTTGTTTGTGCTTTTGTTTGCCTGCTAGCAGGCTAGGAATTCAGTTCAGCGTTCTGGTGAAAGACATAAAACCTGTGAAGCAGCAGCAAACACGCCTGTGCTTCTCCGGGACGCGGCGAGCATTTTGGGTCCCAGAATCCATGCACTGCTATGAAGGCAAGTCTGGTTGCAGTCACCACCCCCTGAAGAATTGTCATTAGACAATTTGGGTGCTAAAATCCTAGCTGGCACGTGAGCAGTCCTGGTACAAAATCTACACCTGTGACATTTCTAGTATCTCACCAACGCACCCAACCACGGAATCCGCGCATTCACACTTAATATAAATAAGAACACGAGTGACCTTATTTGCAAGGCTCCTTACGCCAGGGGTAGGTGAGTAACTTTTATGTCACAAAGGGAGAACTCCAACAGTTAAAAGTACTGATTATTGAGGCAAAAAGCAAGGCAATCACAGACCTTCTTCACCTTTTAAGCATGTCATGGTCAGAAGAAGCACACCCTGTTCCTACCACTACCAAACTGAAATTATGTAAAAAGTGAGGAAGATTTTGAAAAGTCAAGAACAAAAGCAAGGAAGATGTGGTGGATCCCAAAGGATTTCCTTCAGGTCAGGAGTCAAGACGGGAGTTCAGATTTTACAGGAAATTTTTAGTCTGAAACACAGACCATTACCGTATTTTCGGATGAAAACAACAAAACTGAACCTTCACCCACAGCTGAAACCAAACCTGGACTCAATCTCTGATGAAGTTCAAAGTTCAGAAATAAGTGGGCTCAAAGCCATTCGCTCTTCAGTACGGGAAGATGGAAAGACAAACTGAGCACCACCGTAGCTACCATCAGGAAGAGCCATTTGTTCTCTCTGCCGCACCGCAGCTCGGGTTGCGTTACACTTCTCTGCCATCCTCACCTGCAGGTACCCCTCCGTTTAAGGGCTGGTGAAATGAATAATTACACATCTCTCAAATAAAAACACTAAAGCTGAGAGAAATCCATACCTTTGCGGAGAAGATCCATACAAAATCAGTTTGTGCAGTCCTAAAAGCGACGGTGTAACAAGTATGCCCTCTTCCTAAGAGACCTACTTCGAAGCTGCAATCAGGAAACGCTTTATGGAGCGGACAAGGCCTGTGGTTACAGGTGGCAGCCTTAATGAGCAACAGACTTAATTAGTCTGCACTGGTAACACCACTAGCTATTGGAGAGTAAGTTTTTCTTCCCCCCACGGCCTTTGAAGTATAACTTTTTTCTAAGATGAAATTATTTTGCATTCAGTTCAACTCAGCAGGATCTATACCACCACCTAATGACTTCAGTGGTCACTAAACTAACAATTTCCAAAAGCTAAAGCAGTAACTGAAGGATTCTGTCATCCCCCCTCCTTACTGAAGGAACAAACTGACTGCTGATCTTCCACACCTACTTGGGATCAGAGGGAAGACAAGGTGCAGGACATGCCGGTGGCAAGAGAAGTACAAGAATAATGTAAGTATTTGTCCAACACCCCAGTGAGCCATTCAAAACTCACCTACTACAAACAAACAAATCAATAATGAACAGGGATTTCAAATTTCTCATCTTCCTGCACAGAATATGGGAACTAAAGTAATTAAGAGTTACAGAAAAAGATTTTGAATAATCTCCCGTGCTGCCCGATGGGCAGCTTTGGGAACCTACTCTGTGACTTCTAGAATTCCTACAGTCTTGCCCTAACTCGTAGGTCTTATCAACCCTTTACCAAGTTTGTTTTTCCCTGGGTCTCCTCAAACACCACCAATCTAAAAAGAAGAAAGCCCTAGCATGGATATATGCATGGATCTAATTTGTTAGTTCTGTCTTACTAAGGGTTAGTGTTCGTAGGTACTTCCAAAGAATTGGAGATGTTCTGAGATACTGAGCACCAAGGAATTATTGTACTGCAAATACACAACCAAACTAAAGAGAAAATACAGGGTGAGTCTTCAACAGATATTTAATGGCAAGTCATTGGCACGAATCTTAGTATTCCTATCTCATGCTGTGATCCAGCACTGCACAAGGACTGCTGCTGTTACTGACCCAGCAGCTGGCAGACACCCTTCAATAAGGATGACACACAAAAAATAAACCCTCTTATAGCACACGGCAAAGCAAGATCAAAGCATACAGTTTTCAACAAATCAGTTACAAGACCCTTTGTTATACATCAGAGACAGGTAAATAACTTATAGATAGATCTGGTGAAGCCCATTTTGTGAAGTCTTAACTCTAGGACAGAATTATACCCATCTTAATTAAATTCTTAGGAAATAAACTCAAAGTTTTCAAGGCATCCTTTAAAAGGGTTTCCAAAAGTAGTTCTCTAACAACCAAATAAATGTTATTAATGACCCTAAGTTTAGGCTTGATCCTTTTTTCTCTGTCTTATTTTTCATATTATGAAAAAATTAAGCTGTCATTTAAAAGGAGGAGTTCTACGTATCTAAAAATAGCAACCTAACACCCCATTAAAATTATTACAAGAACAAGTAACATTTGATACTCTGACAGTGGTTTTCCAAACTACATCTCAGAAATGCCACTGTAGTGTCTGATGTTTCTGAATGGCTGCTCTGTGATTCTGCTTTGTGGCTAATTGGTCTTAGCTGTCTTATTGATGCTGTTTGCTTACTTGTGGTTATAAACTCAGAAGACCGAGACACAGAGAGCAAGTGTTTATACATAAGACTATAAACTTCAGAGCCTAACAAGAACAAGTGTGGCCAAGGGGATCAGTTCTCCTTAGTCTGTATTCTTTCCATGACAACAGTGAAGTCAGAAGCATTGCAGGATTCAAATACCAGCTTCCAAAGTCCTTCCCCAGCACAAACCTTTTCATTAGAGGTCCTAAAGATCATCCATTAATTGATGACTATCGTCACCTGAAGCCTACGCAGCAGGGCTGCAATTCATTAGTTCTAAATCCCACTGATTTACTGATGTAAAGTCCCACGGAGCTCCGTGACAAGTTCTCAGGGCATCTCTTAAGAGAAGCGCCGAGCACCCTTTTGTCCATTTATTTTCTGCGCTCCCTCTTCGACTCCTTCAGAAGGGAGAATCTCATCAGAAGATGGGTTGAAAAGGTATTTGCGTGGGTATAGGCATATGGATGTACATGCACCTGTGTAATTGTACCTTACACACACATCGTCCTGGGCTGCTCTCTCAAAGGATGTGCCTTCTTGCTTACCTGTCCATTACAGACACGTATGAACACTTTCGCAGCGGGCTGGTAGGTGTGTCTACAGCTACACAGCTGTAAAGCAGAACGTAACAAATACATATTCAAGAGCAGTAATACTGCAGTAACAAGTTACACTTCGTACCGCAAAAAGACAATGCAGAGCTAACTTCTTTCAGTGACACACAGGCCTGCCAGCACACGCCAATGTGAATGTGGCTGTGCACAGACACACAGACACCTTTTAGGACATGCAAATCGTAAAAACTAAAATGAAAAGCATCTGTGCTTAGAGCATCCCCTCACTTTCTTTTCCCCTTTTTGACATGGAAAATCTGGTTAAGTGACACTGAAACGCTGTCACCTTTGTGTTTCTAAAGCACACAATGAGGTCCAGAAGCAAGATGACTAAACCCACACAAGTTTTAGCAGCAAAATTACTCTGGCAGGAATAAATTAAGTCAAGAGGGGAGGGAAAAAAAAAAAAAAAAAAAAAGCAAGCTAGATTTCTTACCTTCTTAGTCTAAGAAAGCTCTGTCAGCAATTACTACCAATCCAAACTAATATTGCAAAAATATCAGAAAAAAGAAACACAAGATAAATGTAAAATGTAAGGGCAGAGATTCTCCAAATGATTCAGGCAGGTTTGGTGCTCTGTTGTAACAGCTGTGTCTAATCTAAGGCTTCATGGCAACTTTGGAAACCTCAACCAAAAAGGCAGGACAATTTATTTTAGTTTACGCCATCAGGAATATGTTTAATGATCAATGAAATCTAATCTTCCAAGACTTCTTACACAGACAAGGATATTGTGAAGACATCCAGGTATGAAGAAGACACAAATCCTATAAAATAGAGAAATTCATCCAACTGCAGGCCAGAAAGAGAGAATACTAAGGGAAGCTGAGCAAATAAAATCCTCAGAACAGGTGGATCCCCATGGCACCTCTGAAAATGAGGATGTGCTCCACGATGGGCACTTTGCACCAGGCAGAAAAAAACCCTTCCTAGAAACATTTCACAGTTGTGGCAGTCATCTGGAGAAACTGTAATGAAACTTTACACAAATGTAAAACAGGAGGCCTGACTTAGCACAACCTACATGTTAAAATAGTACCATTTGCAGTAAACTGGCACTTGGTTTTAATTCCGCCAAGTATATGTTCCCACAGCAAGCCATCTCTTTTACCAACACCATCACATTTCTCAGTCCTGCACAGACATACAGAAGAAGCAGATCAAAACAGGACTGCTTTGAACAACCCTGAAGAATGAAGCAGCAAAAGGAAAGGGGACAGCTAAAGTGTTAGTGCTCAGCCTTGAACTTCAGTGACTTGGATTTGTTCTGTGTTGAGTGGCATGGCTTGAAATGAATTAATTAGTTTTCAATTGCACAGGTGTTTCTTTACCCACCTCAGCAGAACCTGCACTGTTTGTCTCCTTCAGCAGTGGAATAGCAAGTACTGCTGGTGTTGCGTGCTGTGGCTTAAGCCTGGTAAGAGAGCTTTATGCTGACCTTTATTTGAAATACTCCAGGTGTTTCATGTTTCAAAGAAGCTACATTAACTAAGCGATAGGAATTGTCAGGCCTGGAACAGAAGGGATGCTGCAAGGCATCAAGAACTGTAACCAAGAGCTGTTGGTAAAGAGTTGAGTGAATATTTTCACTCCAGAGCAGATGGATGAAGCAGAAATTTAAAGCAAATATTAGAAGTTCCAGAAGGATCAAGAAACAGTAGGACCGAGAAAGTACCTGAAGTATGGCAAACGTACTCAGTTGTTTCAAGGACCTTATCCAGTCTCCAGTGAAACAGAGAGAAGCTCTCCGTAGGCCGGGTTCCCTCAAACCCTCTGCAGTGAAGCACCACTGCCAGCTGGTGCAGGCTGCGGACCAGGGGCGTTGCTGGTCCGAGAGGCTCCCAGCAGGACCCCACACAGGGAGTCCAGAGCCTCAGTAGGGTCTGAATTCTCCCTCCCCAGAACAAAACAATTTACAAGGTATCATTTAGCGTTACAGAGAATCACAACTGAAAATAATTCTATTTCCTTTCAGGGAGTGAATAAAATTCTCAAAGCAACTCATCAATTCCCAGACAGAGGAAAAGCCATCTTAACTTTGCATTTACAAACTGTGCATGATCTGAATGTGAAGAAATGACCACGAATTCTTTTGCCTGTAGCACAGTTAGTTTCCCCCATACAGACATAAATGATGCTCATCAATAGAAATGTGATATTTCTGAATATAAAAAAACATAAACTGCGCTTACTAGGTCTCCTCTGGTTCCCATTTAATTTCTTTTGTCTAATGTAAACTCACTGGGCTATGACTAACAGCTAACATATAATTTCTAATTGTATGGCATTATGTTATGTTAGTACAAAAACATTATCAGAGCCAAGACAGACAGAAGCATATAGTTCAGTCTTACTGGGAGCAGACAGGAATGGAAAAATACCATTAGCATCAAGTACATTTGTCAAGGAAGCAGATTAAAATTCAGCTCTAATGGGGGAAAAAAAATCTCCCCACATTTCACTTTCCTAGTTTTTAAATGATAGAACTGTTATATAAACAAACCAAAATATGTTCACCTTTACAAGGGCTTATGGCAAAATGAACTGGATGATGTAGGGCATTACTATTTTATTCTTTGGAAGATGATCTGTGTATTTCTACAGAAATGGCCTAAAGCTTTACAGAGATACAAAGCCTGTAGCTATGTGATTAGCTACAGAATCCAACCTTGTTGCAGAATTATGTTCAGATTTACACTTGAAAGAATTATGAGCCAGAGCCTTGCAAGAAAAAAAAAAAAAGTCTGATTTACACCCTGTAGAGATTTTCCTCCCTAGGGAATAAACCAAAGGAACATAAATCAAGAGTAAGGCCACAAAGAAAGCGTACTCCTGAGCCTGCAGACGGCCTGTAACAATAGCTGCGAGAACTGCGAACCACCTACATCCTCTCAAGGCGTTAATCATGAGGTTCAAAGACTGACAAGTTAAGTGGCAAATGTGATGGACAGCATTAGGTTGGGGTGTTTGCACCTGACGGTACGCGATGTTCCTCTGAAAGGGCTCCGGCCGGGCAGCTGGCAGGCAGCTCGTCCCCGCAGCGCACGTGCTGCAGCCCAGGTGGATCCCCCTGAGCTCCGTGGGATGGTAACACACGGGTCCCGCTCCAGTAGCGCAGGGAGAGAGGGATGGAGAGAATGAGACCTACCAGCAGCCAGGAGCCTGCAGGCGGGGAAGGACAGCGACAAAGCAAGGAGGAACTGGGAGAAAGGCACGGGGGTCCTCAGAGGGAAATCATTTTCCTACATACTTAGGCAGGAGTGCAAGGACTGTCGTCATCCAGAATGTCAGCGAATTGCTGAAATCAGAGCAAACCTGAAACAGAAGATCTATCCACATGAGAGAGGAAAGAGGGAGGTTTTTAATGTCATCCTTGTTATACTACGTTTTAACCCCAATTCCTATTTGTTAATCTGATATTTCCCCCTCTTACAAAGACTCTTATTTATCTGTCCACGGCAAAGGGCTGGAATTAGGTGATCAAGGTCCCTTCCAACCCAACCCATTCTGTGATCGTCTTAGTTTGCAGTCCAATAAAACACAGCTTCTGTAGCTCAAAATCTCTTTGTGAAGAGGTCACTTTAAGGAAGAGGCAGTGCCAAATCCACCTGGAGGCTCTGGCAAGCTTGTGGACCTGTTGAAGCAACATGCCTAACAGCTGAAATAGTTGAGTATTAAGGAGCAACACCCAGATAAACTCTCCAAGCTACCCCTCCATTTCCAATCATAGGCTGGTGTGGCTTGGAAGGGACCTTAAAGATCATCTAGTTCCAGCCCTTTGCCGTGGGCAGGGACATCTTCAACCAGACCCAGTTACACAAAGCCCCATCCAACCTGGCCTTGAACACCTCCAGGGATGGAGCATCCACAGCTTCCCTGTTCCAGTGCTTCACTACCCTCCAAGCAGATGTAAGGAAGAAATTCTTTAATCTAAATCTACCCATTTTACAGCCGTTACTCCTTGTCCAATAATCCCCTTCAATCTCTGTATCTGTCAAAGGCTCTAAAATGAAACCTAGGCGTTCCTAGATTTAAAAAGAAATAGAAACATCAAAAAGCAATGTAATATATTACCAAAAACATAGCAACTGCTACACTGCCGTTTACTTCAGATTAAAATTAATGAGAGCTCTCACTGATTGATCGAAAGAAAGCTCAGTCTATTCAGGCTGTAACCCACTTAATCATCTTCTACAAACACAGGAGCCAGGAAAGCACTGGAAGGAGCGCAGGCAGGGTGTCAGGAATACTGGGTTCGCTTCCAGGTTTCGGGAGAGCCCACTGTAGTGTCTGTAGCTCGCAACATGACCACAAGTCACGTGTACAATTCCCTTCTCACATAGTGCATCAGCCCCATCTACTAAGACTGCAAACTCTTCAGGACAACATCTGTATCTTGCTACGTACTTGTTCAGTGGTTAATATGAGAAAGCTCTCATCTCAGCTGGGGAATTCTGGCATTAGCAGAGTACAAACAGCGGTCTCGTGCTCTCCCTCTACGCAGGCAGAACATCATCCAAAAACCCAACCTATATAATTCTACTTTTATGAAAAGAGATCACGGCTTTCCATGATTTTTCAGCCAGGGACCCCAGGCTGAAACTGATCCAAACTGAAAGAACACAAATCCTAAGATTGCATTCAACTGGCCTTTAATGTCCTTGTCACCCGGCGTGCACCTGGCAGTGCCCCGTCAGAATCTTGCAGGGCATTATAACCTTGATGCTATTGACCAGCAGCGCTCTGATTTAAATTTCAAACAGCCTGCAATTTTGATTCCTCTTTCCCCCAGCTCTGAAAGCAAACATTATGGATTTTATAGGGAAGGAGGCCCTAGCCACACATGTGATTTGCACAAACTTTGCAGAAGTGAAAAGGCAGTCAATACGAGCAGAATTAATTTTAATTAACCTTAATATTCTGATGAAAATCGTGGGGAGTTCTCATGAACAAATGAGTAGAGCCACATACACAAAAGTATCTGCTTTGTTAATTACACATGCACATATCCAATAATAAAGTCATGGTTAATTACGGTACTTGTTTGTGAACTTACATGGTTACAAACACAGGCACCCCTGCAGTCAGTAAGCTCACGTCCTTTTTTTTTGGTCAGGCAGAGCAGGAAGCCAGCACTGAGATGTTGATTAGCAGCACTGTCAAAGATCTTCAATTCTCCATCTAATCATCAAGTCTCTGGTGCCTGACTGCTGGGGACAGGAACAAACATTATTATTCCCCTGCCTGGAAACTCCCCTGGAAGAATTGCTCCTGAACCATAAACAGGCTCGACCGCAGCCTCTTGTCAAGAAGTCCAAGCAGTCCAACTCATTCATACAAAATCAGGAGCAACTACTCAAAACTGTGGTTACACTGATGTAAAACCAGTGAAAACAGGCAATCAAGAAACCAGCCTGTGAAATTACTGCGTGTAAATAGAACACAAATATCATCGAGTGGAGATCCCTATTACCCAATTTAAAACTATTTAGGCAAATTTGCTGAAGATCTTGCCCACAATTTCCTACCGCATGTGATTTAAGAGGAGAACAAGATGACACTACAGAAGAGAGCATCAAAACAGGGCAATTTCCCTGTTTGTTGCTGCAAAAATTTCAAGCCAAACCAGATATCCAAACACAAGCAGATCAGAGGCTCCTCGCTCTTTAAAGAAGCAACGCCAAGTCATTCCAGCTAACTGCTTTCAAATGTGCCTCCACACCCACGAGAAACACCTTTCCATGCTGCTTCTAAAGCTTACCTGTGCCCAGGTGAGAGAATCTAAAAAGCAACCTAGCACAGAAAGGCTGAAGGAGCCCAGCAGTTGGAAGAAGAAAGCTCTCTTGCGATTGATTTTGGAAATACGCAAGGCCTGATCTGAAAACTCACTGTGAAAAATCTGTGTGTTGTCCGAATTACTGGCTAGGGCTGGGATTTGTTTGCTTCCCAGGAGCAGAATAAAGAAAAAGAAGGAAAAATGCTTTCTTACCTATCTCCAGCACTCTTGTCTTCCTTATAAGCACAGTGAGCACGTGTTGCACCAAACGGGCATGCAAGACAAAACCATGTATTTAATGTTTGTTCAAGTTAGAAGAAAAATATTGCCATATGAACAGATTCAAAAATAATAGAGTTTTACCCTGAGAAACATGAGATTTGGGACTCCTTCTCTTTGCCTTCTCTTTTTTAATCTTCCAGGGTGCTTTACAGTTACATTCCTACATTTGAGAGCCTGCGGGCTAGGAATTTATTTAAGATACAGCTAAGAATCTCATTAATAACATGAATACAGAAACTGGGGTTTAAAGAAAATATACAGGTAACGCAAAATTTAAAGTCATGACAAGTGGCAACAGCGCGTACAATATCAATATCTGGGTAATGGGCCCAGAATGATTACTGGTTAATGAGCTGAAGCACGCAACAATAATGGAAAAAAAAATGTTTCTTTTATAACATGGCTGCTAGGACTTCAGCAAGCTACTTGGAGTCACATCCTGTTTACTTAAGTGATTAAAATCAGGCCAAACCCCACTATATCACAAGCAGTATTTTTAAGGAAGCATATGCCTGCTGGTATACCTTGATGTGCTACTGCAGAAGCAAGCAGAAAGGGGCCCAAACAGACCATTACTGCAAGTAAGGCAAACGTGATGTGTCTTAATTTTGTACAATTAGCTGCTCTGTACCTGTTTGGTAAGATAACTATGAATAATGCTATTGATATTTATGGCTTCATCAACTCCAATAGCTAGGAGATGAGCTAGGCTGTTAAAAATCTATCAACTGGGCAAGTTATGTAACAAGTATTTATAACAAACGTGTTACCAATTGCATTTGGAAAAGCTTCAAAACAAGCGTGTGCTGAGCAGAGACATAACACCCCCACAGGCACCTTCCTGTGATACCCTGCGCACGTTAGGAACATACCTGACATATTTCAAGAACATTTTCATCAGACCTGTACAAACATTGCTGCCCCCTGCCCTCCTCCTCAAAATTATCAACTAATCTTGGAAAGTGTAGGAAATCACACTACCAGAACTCAGGTTTCGTGTACAGTAACTACAGGATGCATATAATTGTGCCTTAAATCATCTCTGCAAAACACAGCTACAAGTAGTCCGACTTTTCCGCAAAAACTTGCCGAAGTCCACAGGCCTATATTATGTATACAAATATGGAAAGAACGTTCCAGTCCTCGCAGCGATGCTTCCCTTTATTTTACACCAAAAATAAGGCAAACCTTAATAAATGCATTATGAAAATAAACATCCACCTGGCAGAACCTTCGTAATGGAGGCTGTCTCCTTTTAAACCGATTGAGAGCTTTAGAGTAAAAGAAAAAAGCACAGGGGGACGTACACCAGTGTAAGTTTGGAGTTTAATGAACAAAGCCACTTATTCCCTCTCAAAGGCAGAGGGAGAGGGAGATGAAAGCTCTTGTTTCATTTTATGTGCAAAGCAGAACAGACATCTCCCATAGACATGCTAATGAAACATTGATTTGCTTGGGTGACGTTTGTTACCACAGGGCTCTCCACCTTGGACTTCCAGGAGAAACGATTCACAATTAATTAACTCCTTTCACAGATTATCTGAAATCTAACCTCTGCTCAACCCCACTTCATGATAATGTTCATTTTGTTACGAATATGCAGATCAATGACCATACATACATGCAGACACGCACATACTTACGGAGATGTACTCCCCATTTTTATACGCATACAAATGTGTAACGCATGACATATCAAATAATGCATTATGTAATCTATACTTACATTACAGATATTATAAAATATACATTTTTAAATATTTATTTCTATTTGTAGCCATGTGATTCCACTGCTGTAAGCACCACACCAAGTTTCCTGCCATCAGCTCGCATGGGAGAACTCCCCAAACTCCCAGCATTTCGGGAGGAGCCCTGACTCCCTCACCCAGCTCCTCCTTGCCTCGGGCAGATACAAACCTACCTCCCTCACAGGAGTCCACAAGAACTGCTCCCCGCTGCCCTAACCAACATTTAATGCATTTTCTCAGGCACAGAAAGGACACCGGCACTCTTAGTCTAATTTTAAAAAGGCAGTTTCTCTTCAAGGGGAATGTTGATGTAAAATAAATATAAAATTAAAAATATAAGTAATACTTCCTGAACTTCTGAAAAACTGCCTAATTGTCTTTTCAATTGTCAATACACATAGACCAAATTGCCTGGCTGTACTGACCCTGTATGGCAGGTGTATGTGAAGCACCACACCACCCAACGTCATAGGTTTTACCTCACTCGCCCTATGCCCACGAAAGCCTCGTTCCAATATTGCAGCCCCCTTGACTCAAGGGGCTTCGATTCCCCTAAGCCGAATTGCAGCGCCCAGAGGTTTTGCCCCCAGCTGTGGAAACCCCTCTGTGAGGCTGATGCTGACCAAGGGACCAAGCAGAGCAGCAGGCCGGCTTCACGACTCGCTGTTTGACATGGAGGGTGTCAAAGGAAGCAGGTAAGAACAAATGCCATGTTCTCAACAGCGACTGCCACAAAAGTTAGCTAAAGATTATCTTCCCTTAATAAAAGTCGTGTGGAAATTTAAGGAAAGAAATTATGTAGATTTAAATGTTTACTTAAGTAATTTAAACTGGTCTTACAGTGACTTTGTAATTTTCCTTCTAGAAAGCAGACAAGGCTTACAAATGTGACAAATAATTCCAATTTAATAATAATAAAAACAAAAAATGTTTTAAAGTAAAATACAGAGAAGATCAAAGGCCCGTGAAGCAGTAACACTGCAAATAAAGTTCAATCTACGATTCTTTAAAGCTTTTAACTTGGAAAATTGAAACAAATCTCCAACTGTACACACACACGCTCCCCCGCTCCTTCCTGCCCGAACACCATTAACGTGAATTTCAAGCAGGGCTCACCTTCACCGCAGCTATTATTGACACGGGGTGGGTGATCAATACAGAACAGACTGGAAGCTCATTTTTAGAAATTGATAAAAGTTCAAAACCCAGAGGGGTTGGATGATTTACAGCACAGGTTAAAGCTATGCGCTCTGCTTTGCTCGAAAAAGCAAGGGTTTTCCAGATGCTTCCACCTATTCTGCTGTTTTATTAATGCCTTTACATTTGAATATGATTTTAGTTTCTTAGAATTCATGGTTAGGTTAGAAATTAACGTCACTGAAAGTTACCATCTATCAAGGAAGCAATGTCTTAGCACCAGATAACCTTCCCTGTCCTACGGGTGCAGAAATCCCAAAGCTGGGCCTTACTGGGATGAGGCCTGCACTGGCGGCCCAGGCCCCCTCCACAGGGACACTGCCACGTGGTGAGAGGGGACGGGGGCCACCAGCCCTCCTGTCTCAGGTCCCGTTTCCAGGGGTTCTGGAATTGACACTGTGGCCAGAGGATGGGACAGATCCCGAGATGCGTTCGCTAACCACAATGCTTCAGCTTTGGGCTGCGCTGCCAGCCCCGTGCAGCCCAGTGGAATTAAAGGCCTTGAGAAATTAAAATGGAGAAAGCTCCAGCGAAGGAGCACAGAGCAAGGACAGGAACAGCCCTACCCGCAAGCAAACTGGGACATGCCTGTCTGTCCATTTCCAGCTCCCTACAACTTCTTACGCACCCTCAGCTCCTTTCTTCAAGGCATCTCTCCTCTTCTTAAGCATCAGCAGAAAGTTAAACACTGCTTTCCTTCCCAGGTCATCACCAACAACCGGCCTCGCTAATGAAGTGCTCTAGCTAAAATAATAAAAGGGCCAGTATAGAGTTCCTGTGAGTGCTGGCTCAGTCCAAACCCTAATATTGATGTTATTATATAAAGTACCACAGAGTATGTAGGGCAACCCCATGTCTGTCACTGCAATTTCTTACTGTGTGCTTTTAATTATTTCATTGACACGCTTGGACTCGATAACTGCCTGAATTTTCCTGTCAACACTTTGGTTTTCTTCATTAAATCACAGTTTCAAACAACTTTTTTTTTTTTTCTTCACACCCCCCTCCCCTCCCCAACTTTTTTTTGGCTTCTAATTCTCTGAATGCCCCACACTGTTTTAAATTACATGCTCATTTTGGAATATGCAGACTATTTATCTAGGAGGCAAATTTCAGAGCCATCTGAAATTAATTTCCAAACCCCAAAGTTCCTGGGTACCAGCTTCCCATCCAGCCCTGGAATTTCCTGATGCTGCTGCGTGGTTCAGGTTTCTCCTCACCTCCAGAGCACGGCCCCGCCAGCTGCGATGCGCGCTCCCTCCTGCTTCTGGTACTTTCTAACTGACCCTTTCAACGGCGAAGAAAATATCCCCCTTAATTAATTCTTAGATATAAGTATATAAAGTAGGCTGTATGATTCTTAAAATTGAACCCACATCTTGGCACATAGAAGAGTTTCAAACAGCTGCAGGGTGCACAGCACATATAGCAGCATGAAACTCAGCACAGAAAGCTGCTGTAACTTGTGACACCAGCCACGTTAACAGATGTTAGCTGCCATGTATGCACATCAACATAATTTCTAGAAGTATTGATTATCCCAAGTGATTTCAAGTGGAGTCTGGACACCCACAGCATCTCCAGACTTACGGCAATGGGCAAAATTTTAGAAGTCTCAAACAGTCCAAATACAATCAAAACCTGCTGCCATGGAAAATCTTGAATTTTAGACTGCGTATCTGTAAAGAGTCCAATCTGACTGGAGAAATCTGAAATTCCCTGTTGTTTTGTTAAATATGTCAAAATAAGTTTCAAGTGTAAGAAAGGTTATGGCTTGCTTCAACGGTCAATTTTTTTTTCTGGTAAAATTATTTTTCTCTAAGTTACTTGTACATGTTAAATCAGTTGTGACATTAAGTTTAACGTGTTTTTCATTTCAAGATAGACTTTTTTCCAACAAGCCATAATTGGTATTTTGAATGTTTAATAAGATGGTCTCCCTCAAAAGCTTGGAAGACTTTTGGAAATATTCCTGCCTATAATTAGCTGGAAAGCTAAATGTTATTTTGGAAGTGAGGACAGGGAATACAATGATTTTGCAATATCAGGCCAATATTTGAATTTTAATTTTCTGCGACTGAAAACAGTTTTCATGTTTGTAATCAGACAGAGAAGTTTTCCTATGATCCTAATTACTGCATCATCACTATTTCCTGTGAGAAAATGACTAATCTGCTCCTGAAGTTACTTCAGTTCTTTACAAAAAAAGTAAAAAAATAAAATAAAAAAATACTCTGTTGCTCCTGAACAAGGGGCTTTTATACATCTAAGACTTTAGTATCTCTTACATAACTCCCAGAAGACATCTGATCATAGACGACAGCTGCAATCAATCATGCTGCAAATAAGATACTTACCAGAAATCTCACGCTAGCTGTTTGATCCACACCTGCCAGTGGAAATGAATGGAATGAACAGCTTCATTTACCTTCGGTGCCCATCCCCACATACACCTTGCTACCCCAAATCGTGCTGTCTCTAGAAATGCTGGCTGGCTGAGGTGAACAGCAGCTACCTGGAAACTCCCCGTCTCAGGCTCCTCCGGGAAAGGAGTGGCAACGCGGTCATTATGGACGAGAGCAGTAGCAGAGGAGAGCAAGCTCAACTGTCAGTTTCAAAAGAGAGGGTTAAAGAAAACACCTATTGCTGGCGTTTCCCCAAAGACACAATATTTAGTTGAGTTATACTACTATACACTGTTTTTTAAAATAAAGTCTGAAGCAGCGATGTTCAGACTGCACTCCTTTTCATCTCAGCTCTGTAAGGATTTCTGTCTGTGAATGTTTCCCCGTATAAGAGGCAGAGTTCGAACCCAAAGACATCACACTGGCAATGGGTCTAGTTAGGATGCTGAGAAGTTTGCAGCTCATGTAACCAATTCCAGCTCAGAATTCAGTCCGTGCTCTCTGTAAGTCTTCTACAGGACATAAAACCGCTTTACTTTCATGGCAGTATTTTAAATGCAAATTATTTTGACATTTTCAGAAATCAAATTCAAAACCTTGGGTGTGGATTTTTACGAACCCAAAAAGAAACATGCTCAGGGCAGACCAGTTTAAAAAAATGGCACTGAAACGAAAGGCAGCTCCACAAACAGTGTGCGTAAAGCTCAACTCCTGTGGTTCATGATTTCAAGACCGAGTCCCTCAGACTGCTGAGTGCAGTAATGTTGCAAGACTCACAGCAGCTCTGCTTTGCCACCAGGACGCTGAGAACAACGATGCTGAAAGAAGTACTGGAAGGAGAGATGCATTTCATTCTCTCTTAACTTGTTCCCATCACACTTACTCAAAGTGAAATTTTGCCTCCCAGCTGCAGAATCAGTTGCTGTAGAAGCTCGGGCACGTACAGGCTGGCTCCTTCACGATGACGTGTTTGTGGTGAACACCGCCTGCCATTTCAAGGATCCACCACTGACACCTGACAAAGGCTTCATAGCCAAAAGATGGGACAGGGGATAACAGTCACACACAGTGCTGACAGATGAGAGAACCTAGAGCAAGCTCACGCTGCTTCGGTGCGAAAGGTAGAGGCCAGGCAAACTTGCATGAATTGGCAAAACAGCAGCAGGCGTGTATGGTTAGGTGTCTGAATCCTACCCTAAAATATCCTGACAAAAAAAAGGAGGAAAATAAATTGAAATAAGCCAACATTTTGGTAGCCATCTCCCAGTACTTTGAACAGCTGAAGGTCCTAAATACAGCCCTGCCCTTTCAGAAGGATTGAAAAGCCACAATTTTAAGAAAAATACACCGTTACCCAATAACTGCACATTAAAAGGGGAAAAAAATCCATGCATCCACCTTCATCTTCAGGTGAACAAAAACATGATTTACATCTCCACGTGTTTTATTTCTTCCAGGTATTTCCGCAGAGGTGTTTTTTGTTGTTTTTTTCAGGGAGGGGAGAATTCCTAAAACATTACTTTTAACATTAAGTTTCTTTCCATTACCATTTTCATAAACATAGGTTAGAAGCAGGGAAGAGCAAAGGATCTTCAAAAGTTTCTAAAGCCTTTAAGTGCTTACAGGAAAGCCTACCGCAATGGAGAAAAAATACTGCCAACTTCCAGGGGTTTTAGTATCAATGATTGCTTCTTTCCCTGACACAGGGCTGACCCTAGACGGTCCCGAACAGATCCTGAAAAGGCAAAAGTCCCACCGCATTAAGTGAAGGATATGCAGCCCATTTAACACCTCAAATGCCTCCGTTTTTTTCAAGAACATTAGGTACATTATAGCACATCGCCAGTAGGTTCTTAAGCCCGTGCCTCTCGGTGCGTGCAGCTGGACCATGCAGCAGGACCATACAGCACCCACAGCCCGATGCAGAAACAAGCACTCGGCCACGCGCACACACAGTCGATGTGTATGTGCAATCACTGAAAAAAAATCTGCTTTACATCCAGCTCATTTACAAGTCTGATCAGACCTCTTTGCAGGACATACCAGCTCGTGCACACCGCTGGTTAAAATACCCTCACTGCTTCTGGCTCTGAACTGGCTTCCAGCCCAGCCAGTGCGAAGCACAGCTTGGGAAGTTCAAATCTTTCTCTATTTATTCAATTAGAGAGACCCTACAGCAATTATCATCTCCTAAAGAAAAAGGTAAACCTGTCTGCAGTTTTTCTCTCCCCCTATTACGACTTGAAAAGAGAAAGATTCGGCTGAGGGAAAATAACAAAACTGGGGGCACCTGTACTCAAGCAGTCACCCCTGTACGAACACTCCAAAAAGCACAGAGCTGACTTCACAATGTAACAGCTGATTCACAGGACTCCATGTTTCCAGGCTGCCTTTAAGATTTCAACAGAAACCAGATGTTAAACCCGGATTAATGAAGGTAACTGCTCCTTTCCCCTGCAACAAAATCTCTACACAGGTAGTTAGAAAGACAAAAACCCTTCCAAAAACTTCTACACCCACCACAAAGCCTGCAGAACAGGCAAACATCTGCATGTGGGTGGGGATGGAGGGGCAAGGAACTCACTCTTAACACAGTTAGGTTCTAGCCTGGATAAAAGGGGAGAGTCACGGATCTCAGCCGTGCGCCTCTGGAGCAGCAGGCACTGGCCGCAAGGCAGAGCGAAGGAGTCGGTATCCGGCCCTCTGGGGCACATGCGCTGCTCCCAGCAGCGTAAGGAACTTGCATCGCTCCCTTAGGGTATCACAAGAACATCTTGAAACAAATGCCTAATAAATTTCTGATTGCAAATCCTAGCACTGAGACAGAGCTACAAGACAGGAGAAATCAAGAAGCTGCTGAAAGTGTCACCGGTTGGTTGTGGCAGAGCCCAGGATCAAATTGGGATAAACTGAGTCTGAGTCTAGCATCCACCTCTCGCTATGACAAAAAATAAATGTCCAAAGTGTTTTCTGAACAGAAGTCAGTGAATTAAGCTCATAAATGGGTATGTCCACAAGATGCATGCTTTGTTCTTAGTCCTAGAGAAGAAACCACTAGTGTGAAAATACCACCGTGATGGAACACCATCGTGCAACTGGCATCACCGCAAGGACATTTCAATTGTTACAGCAAAAATCAGGTTGTTCAAAGCTTTCTCCAGTCTTTGCTTCTCTTCATCTGCATGCTCTCCTTGCCTGGACTTAGAAAAGAAGGCACTTTACACCTCAAATTCTCTTTTCTTTCTCTCTTTCACTTTCTTCCAAGCCACCTCCCCCAAAGCAGCACTTACCACAGTGACAAATGAAGCAATAATAAGGTTAGTCATTTAACTCCTTGCATCCTAGTTAAAAATCACCCTAATTACTCTGTAATGGGTCCACAGAGGCAGAAGAGTCTGGGTGAAATCTACCCGGAGGGCACCGGTATAGTTCATCTGTCCATTCTCTAATAGCACTCTAAAGTTCACCCTTATAAACATGTCACCTAGTCTATAATTAAGTGACTGGTCATTAGGTAACATACGTGGTACCTGTGGGTCACATATCAGTCAGCGGGTGATGGATCTGCATCCAATAGCCACGCAGAAGCAGCTCTGGGGCTGTCACCCAGCAGCACTCCCCGTGCACAGCACGCTCGCCGAAGACTTGGTGTAGGTGCGGGGCTTGGCTTTGCTTTAAGTAATAAGCTCTGCTTGGGAAGGGTGAGAAACCGAGGGGAGGAGGGAGGGGATGGAGTATCGGCTTGTCACAGTTCGGTCTTCATCCTAGCAGCACGAACAAAAGCTGAGTTTATTCCTTCACGTTCCTGCAAGCACAGTGGTGTCTAAAGCATGCTTCATACTTCACCGACAGCTGAATTCCCCCCTCATGCTCAACGTAAGGAGAGACTGCTAATTACTGTTCTTGTATCAACTTCAGTGACATCTCTCTTGCTCATAAAAGCAAGTTATGCTTTTTAACCCTTTCAGCTTCCACAGGTGTGCGTAGCCACGATGGACAGAGGAGAAAGGCATCAGAAAATTAGCCTTGATTTCACCAAGAAACTGGAAGAACCTAAAGATGCACCTAGACAAACCACAAAGCCGTGCTGATCAGGCCATTCAATGCATACATGTCTACAGAGAAATACAATTTTGTTTCCGCTCCCTTCCCTCATTCATCTGCACCAAGAGATAAAAGGCTTGATCAGAAGAGATACTGGGACATGAGCAGGACACTCAGCTCGAGCTCAGTCTGCACACAACGTATGGTTTCCAGCACGTTTTGTTACCCCTACAAGACAGAAAAGGACAGGTCACATAAAGACTTGAAGTTCAGGCTAGAGTCCTAGAAACCCCGAGGACATCTTATAAACTTTTCAGTTTTACAGTTCAGTTCTCTGAACTTGCAGGAGGAAGAATTTCCTTGAGGAAGGCGCATGTGGCTGATGTCCCATAGATAAAAAATTGTTTGAACAGATTTTTTTGGGGGGTACAAGAGGACTGTAATTCTGCAGGAGCCATGCAGACACCATTTTCAAGGAATTCACTTTTGACTTCTGCATTCTTGGATGCAATAACGCAATGAAGATCTGGACCACACAGATTTCCAGATGGTAAATGCGATTTGAGCTGAGCTTTTCTTGGTAAGTAAATTATAAAGGAAAAAGCAAAAGCAAAGGAATCTCATGCCCACAATGTTTATAATTGCTAGTTATCTCCAAGAAGAGTGCCCAAAGCTATGATATTATGGCCAAGAAAACAAGACAAGACCTTGGAATCAGCTTTCTGACCCCAACTGCTGAAACGTGCCCAAACTACCATACAGGTTAACCTCCCACAACATCTCTCCTGCTAACTCACTTCTGTTTGATGTTCGCAGTAACCACTTGGGCCGCCCACAGTTTTGGTAACATGGAAAATAGAAAATTTGGCAAGAGCATTGAGCTGACTTGTTAAAGTCCAAGAACAAAATTCCAAGACCAAGAAGAGGCATATCTTCATCAAGAATGAATTTAATCTGTTGTATTTAGAGGTGTTAGTAGATAAAACTGTGCCAAAAAGATGATTATTTGCAAAGCAAAAGAATGCATTTTGACTTGATTCACATTGAAAAGACAGCAGAGATGCACAAATTTTGCCCCAAAGAGAATTTGATTGCTTACATGAAACATGGATCAAGTCCACAAGTAATGAAAGGATAGAGAAGTGCATTCTTCCATATACTTCACTGAGAAAAAGCCTTCCTTCTCTAGCCAAGATAAAAATTTATATACTGAGACATGCAATCTCTACAGGGATATCCACCGCTCGTGTTCTTACTGGACCTCGGTAACTTTCTCATGACAACCAATTCCATCAGTCTCTGCTTTCTCCATACCAACAAAATATTACACAACTTCTGTACTTGCATGTATTTTGTGCATTTTACCAAGAAGAATTATCAGGTTCTCTAATCGAAAATAAGAGGAGCCAGAGACTGTGGCTTCAAACAATATCTACAAATGTGATTTGTAATTTCAAAGTAGAGCTCGTGAAATACATGGTTTAAAGTTGCTGCCTAAGAAAGCTTGCATTGAAATTGCTTCTTCCCAGCCTGATGCTCTATATTATGTCAATATTACACTACAATACTGTTTCCACACAGCAAAGAAACCTCTTGCATTTTGAACTACCCAGTAAAGAATTCAAACCTCCTTATCAGGGGGTCTTTTACTCTACAAGGCAGCTCTGGGTATAGTATCAATCACACTATGATGGATAGACATCCCATACCAGGGTCATTCGTACCTCCACTGCTTATTGAACTGCAACCCCTCATCCTCATTGAATGCTGACGGCTGATCTATATGATTCAGGTCCAATCAAAGCAGTGATTTTTCAGTGTTAAGGACTCTTCCAGTTGACATGCTTGCACTGAGATCAGAGGATCAGAACAGAGAACAGGAAAACAGCCCTCAAAGAGGATTTGTCAACTGTTTCTGTGTATTTGCACAACTCTGCACCATAAATGTTGCAGTGACCCCTTGCTAAGGAAAAAAAAAAAGCCTGTAGTGCAGCCATGTTATTTACTCAAGAACATGGGACTTTATTTGCACGGCCAGTTGAAACATATCATCAGGACAATTCTGCTTCAAGGGTCTGACTGGAAATGTGCAGGTGCAAGAGTACAACAACCTAAACTTACCCTTTGGCATGGCCAAATCTAGATCATGTTTGAAGAGGACATATGAATGCAGAACAGTTGAGATGATGGGTGAACAGTGACTGAGTTGCAAAGTTGTTCGACAGAGAAAGAACAGACCCAGCAGACTCCTTCACTGTTCAAGTGGAGGCTGCATTAAGAAGGATTGCTCGATAATCTGAGAGATAGGAGCCTCCTTCAGAGAAGAGAGAAATTTGGAGAGGAGATTTTTAATCATTCTTTTTCTATATAACTCAGTGGGTGTGTGATACGTAACTGAAGGATTAAACTAATTTAAAGAAATCTTGTATCTAAACAGAAGTGGAGCCAATTCCAGAGAAAAATACATGGATTTGAGATAATTTGCCTTCAGATTTATCCCCAGTTAGATGCATCTATAATAGTGTCTTTTCAAAGTCAATAAGAGAAACCATTATTCAAACTGCAATTATTTCCTGTGCCAGTAAGGCAGTCTAATTGCCTTTTTTTTTCCCCTCTCTATCTCTACTGTATTCAATGCAGCACATGCTCTTTCCACATGCCAATTGCCAAATTGCCATGCCCTGAGAAATACCCTAGCTGAATGCACAGGAATGCTGACCCTAAATATCTGTTTAAGCCTGAGCTTGATTTCCTTACATAGCTGGCAAAGCAGTGTGGTAAGATCTGAGATTTTGGCTGACCAGTGAGAACTGGCTTTTGAACTACAACACTTTCATTGTGGTTGCAGCTGTTCACACTATTCCACTGAAATGAAAAGAAAAAAAATATGGAGACTGACATAACGAAAAGCAAATGAAGGAAAATGTTGCCCTCATTTAGTGAACATGGGCAGAAAGACATCGTGACCTGCCTGGAGCTGGACATACAGGGACCGATTCTTTACCGCTTGCATCCTGTGTTACTGCCGCCCTGCAAAGGGAATGCGAATCATTACTGTGTGCAAGCTTAGGTGACCACACATAGACAAGGCAAGATATAATACAGCCCTTAGAAATGAGACTTCTGCAATTCATTCCTCATTTAACAGTAGCACACTAGGTGGTCTAGAGCCATAAAAGAAAGGCGTAGCTTGTACTCTCATACACAGTAATTGCAGGCTCCAGCCAGTCAACAGTAAAATATTTGTACTTTTAGTTGAGCAACACTTCTAAAATACAGTACATTTGGTTTCTATGTTCGTTAATGTTTAAACTTACTTTGTTTAAAGTTATTTTGCCTGTTTTGCTTCCATTTATTGGGTCTCAAAATCAAACGCCATCCTGCAGAAAGGGAAAACTTCATCGTTCCCACTTCACAGAACTGAAAGAAACCTATACGGGTACACAGGGTTGTGAATCCGTCTTTTCTATGGAGTATGACATCCTCACCGAACAGTTGCAAGACTGCATCCATCTGAAGAACCGCCAAATCCCTTGAGAACCCATAGTCTTCCAGTCTTTCTCAAAACGGACTTGAGTTTCATAATAGAAGCCTTACATAAAAGCATGCAGACCACATTTCTGCTTTTTATTTTAAATGTGTACATCTGACACATTAAAGAGCATCTTGATAGGATTTTGATAGAATTTTTTTCCCCAGTTTTCAGTGGTACCAATCCCAGAACCAATCTGAGGGCAGGTGTTTGTTTTGTTTCTATTATTCTGCCGAGCACAGCATTCTCTGCAACCTTCAGTGGAGAGGAACAAGGGAAGAACAGCATCAACTTCCAAGAAAAAATCAAAAGCTAATAACCACCCTTCTGAATTTTAATCCATAGCCAACCCAAGAATAGCTCACTTCATGCACTCTTAGCACTTCACATGAGAAAAATGGAGGTACTTAATCGCACAATCATCTTAAAGGGGGAACATACTAATAATACGTTAACACGATTAACACAGGATTCCTAAATATTGCACTTTACCTCTTAAGGTGGTAGTAAAGATCTGATTCTTTTTGCAGGAATTAAGGATTGAAAAACAAAACATTTCTCTTGAAAATGCATAATTTTGATCATTTAAGAAGTTTTCTTTTTAACTTGGCCAACAGATTCAAACCACTCAAAGAATTGTCAAGAACAGACCTGTACTGTAGCCATTTGTACACACGTGCAGGCTTTAGGATCTGGGCAGTGGGGATGGGAAGCTACATTTGCTGCTCAGGATGGGTGCAGCGGAGCATTCCCTGCTCAGCCCCAAGAAGCCAGGAGCAGCTGGGCACAGACACCCGCACCCACCTCGCCACCAGGCACCTTACCTTACCGCAGTGCCACAGCTGAGGGACTGCTCCCCTTCCAACACTGCACCCATGCAAAGCAAACAGGTTGGCTTACAAACACCTTTAGCACTTCTGGCTCAGCCTGTTGAAAAGCAGTTTTCTGGTCTCTCTTTTCAGTCCTCTTGCTGCATGAAGTCTGCCACTGGTGAAGAAGGTGAGTATATTTATGCAGCAGAAATTGCCAAATTAAAAGGATCACTAAAACACTTCCAGACTTTTGGAAGTCCATTAATACAGAATCAACCCACAATTATTTAATTTTGACAGTAAAGGCTAACACTTTTAAACAACGTCACTGCTTTCACAACTTTCAAAGGGGTTGTAGGCTCTACACACCTGACTTAAGGTAGATTACAGACAGCTCCCCTGCCAAGATATCACTATTTCCTTATTCTTTGGATAAGCTTATTACAATAGGTTGAAAATTTGATTAGCATTAGAGTCTCACTGAGACAGAAGTTTTGCTACCTTTACTATAGTTTTGATTTTCTATACTGCTTATTTGTGATAAATTACTCTCATCTTTCACAGGCAAAGATGCTGAAAAACACCCGGAGTGCAGCTTGGCACAGGTTACACAGTCATTACCCATCCAGAATAATTTATTTCTTCTGCAAAGAAACTTAAGAACATGGTCCTAAGAAAAATATGCATCGAGAAGAAATATGGTATCACTATCCAAGTAGTTAGGACTACTGTGCAATAACATTCATATCCAAGAAAATGTGAGCACACATCCTTCATAGAAATGGATTGTTCTCAAAGAGACAACACAACCCTAAGGACGGGTTGCAATAATGCATAAGCTACCAAGATCCAAGCAGTGAGCGCATCATATAAATCTCAAATCGTGGGATTATTATTTTACAGGTAAGAGCAGATACACACAGATATTCCAGAAGAAAAAAAATCTACAAAAATCTACACCTGAGTTTGTCCTAAATGGATTTCTGTGCGAGCTGTACAAGACCTCTAGTGACCCCAAGCAATGAGAACAGTCTCCTCAAAAAGACAGATTGCATTAGTCTAGCAAGTAACACCAGCCTGATGAATTAACTTTTTCTTCACTAAGAGATTCTATGTAAATGTGAGTAATCCCTGCACAAATGAGAGGAAAAGGGCAACCTTTCCAACAGCCAGGATGCATAATTATACTCATATTAAAACAGTGCAAATAGAACTATTTCACATATGAAATATGCATAAAGTTAGGTCAGAGAAGTATAATTATTAGCGATCAGTTTAAGGCCTTGAGAATACTACAAATCCACCAGGTGGAACAGACAACTGAGAGCAAGGCCCAGAGAGGGACCCTCAGTGATTGCTCCACTGGGCAGACACGGTCTGCAGCCCCTACAGCCAACATAACCTCCCCATTGTGAGGCCAGGAGACCCCTTTCCTATTACTATGAAACCCTTTAAGGAAAGCCAACAGATGAAAAAATTCCCACACAACTACCTATCAACAAATGTTGTCAAAGGCTGTGGAGAAACATCGCTTTTTTTGCTTATGAGATGCTCAGAATTTAATAGACAGAGACCTGAAGGAACCGCACAATCCATTTTACATTAGCTTCACCTAATTTCAGGTGCTGTTGCAAGCCCACCGAGTATTTCCAGAAAGGTCTGTGAAGTCAGGATATAATTCACCAGTCTAAGAGAAGCAGAAGAACTGTCACAAGGCCAGCAGATCGCCATAACCTTGCACAGCTTGCTTTCCCCAAGTCTAGGGGACGGAGAGAGCAGCTATGGCCCTGACACCCCTCAGTGCGAGCAGGTGCTGTTTTAAATCTGTAGAAACAGCAACTTGAGGTAGTTCGCGTAACTGTCTATAACCATACAGTTGCTGCAGGAGTTCTGCTTTTGCTGTTAGGAAACTCATGGGAGTTTCCTACAACTTACAGCTGGGGGATGTTCCCCACGTGAAGCAGCCGGATGCAGGCCCCACAGCCAGCCTCATGCCCAAGCTCTCTGCAGTGGGGTCTGTCATACCCACGTGGGCCTGGAGCTGCTGCCAACGACACACACGTCTCTGTAGGCTGGTGAGCTGCTGCCACTGCTGCAGCTGTTGAGTTGCTCATGCTGCAGTGAGATTCTCCCTAAAGCCATTATTTGGCCTGCAGCAGACGACAAACACTGTCTTAGCCACGTTACTGTAAGGGTGCTTTGGTGAAGAAAGGGCCAAGATGTCAACGATGGGCTCCTGCTGCATACCTGTAATCACCACGCTCCCAGGTGGAGGAGTTGATTTCAACACAACACAAAGCATCTTCCAGAGGTTCATACGTGCATGTTACTGTCAGGCTGTAAGGATGGAGAAGGAAGAACCCCAGCCCCTTCTGTGGCACAGCAGCAACACTGTCACGGGATGAACTTCAGGTGGAACTCTGGCAAACACGACCTTGACTCAAAATAGTTTTTGAGCACTAGAGATGAACGATCATCTCTGAGACTACGCTCAGCACTGCAATGCACACTCCACTGCTAAAGGCAATCAGCTATCACAAGCAAACTGCACGCTATGGTTTGCTCACATTGAGCTGTCTCCACAAAGACCATTGCTCCATTCACAATTCTAGCTAATATGTGAGCTCCATAGCTCTAAAAGGCTTAGAGATGCTAGTAAATACTTTAAGAACTTTAAAAAGACCCTAAAACAGTTAAGCTGCAATAATCTCCTGAAGCGTTTGAGTGGCTTAGGTCACCAATAAGCTGCTGTTGTAAATTAATCAGGAAGGCTACTTAATTAGGACAGCAGGCTATTCACCAGTTTG
Organism: Heteronetta atricapilla; assembly: GCA_011075105.1. Classification (NCBI taxonomy): domain Eukaryota; kingdom Metazoa; phylum Chordata; class Aves; order Anseriformes; family Anatidae; genus Heteronetta; species Heteronetta atricapilla. The sequence continues at coordinate 2,925,695 of CM021750.1, forward strand.
TCCCAACAAGGAAAGCCAGTTATGCTCTTTAAAGTTACATCCTTCTGTAATCGCAAAGAAACCAAACCCTTTGCTTAAGCATCCACCAAACTCACACACAAAACTACAGCTAACTTGTGTTTAACCATTTGTTAGTTCTACGTTTTACACACAAGCCTTGATCTTACATTCCGCATGTTACTTACAAGACTTCCCGGGGTACTTTTGGCAGCACGTGCTGTACACCACCACACCAGCCAGCTCCACCACTGACAAACACCCAGTCCAATTATTTCCTTTAACGAGCAATCACAGCAAAAGATTTTTCAACAACTCCTCAAAATTTCAAAAGTTACAGAAAATAACATATGAAAGAAAGAACAGCTGAAGCTGCTGAGCTAGAACATACCAGATTTTTTAAAGCTTCTCTTTACATATAAAAAAATACCTTATAAAGCAAAAATTTCAAATTACTTGCTCTTCTACTATAACAAACCATGGTCTCTGGAGTTATTACTGACACCACAAGAGTCCTTTAAAGTATGTATTGTTCAAATGTAATTGAAATTTCACTTTAATTCAGACTGATGTTCATATTTATTTTGTTATTTGCTCAAAGCTAGATTACAAGAAAAATCAAGCCAGTATCTCACAGTTCAACTCCTATTTACTCAAAATCTTGCACAAGCAAACGCCTTCTATTACCATCGTTTTATAATAAATTGTTTGAGTAAGAATTAGGGACTAAATGTAAGCTTGTCAGAACACATACAGTCACATGTAATATTACAAGATCGTGCGAGCAAAACAAAAAATTCCATATTTAATTGTGTTGTATGGCCATACCCAGTTACTTAAAAGCTGTTACCAAGCTCGTACATAAAGCTTCATATGTGATTTGGAACCAGACTGCACATCCAATACAGAATCACGGTCCTAATTTTCTATCACAAATTGACAGCAAGCTGGAAGTAGATTTATAACTTACTGGAAATTGATTTACTATGAAAATGTTAGAATAGTTTCAACATGTTAACAAGTGCATTGGGGTTACCTGTGTTCAAAGCACCATCATGAAGAAAAAACCATCCAAACCATGTCATTCCTCACCCAACTCATCTGAGCAGGGACAAGCCAAATCTTTATTCAAAGGACTAAACAAATACATGAATCAGGCAGTGCTAGCAGAAGTAGCCTTTCTGACCCAGAGCATAAGAAATTCAGTCTCACAACAAATACGCAAGCAGAGTTAACAGAAGGGAAGCAGCCATTTGTTGCATCTGCTGAGTTTATCACATGTACAGACCCCATCAATAGACACACAAACTTCGTTTTTTTTTTTTTTTTTAAAAAAAAAAAAAACTCATTTCCTCTAAGCAGAGAATTAAAATTAACAACCTCAAAAACAGCTTGAGTTGCCAAGCGTCTTGCCTGGCCTAAGTCTGAGATAGAAAAGATTTAACGTGAAAAAAAATCAGGTTGGGAATGACCTTCTGCACTGATTGACTTTAGTGGAATGTAAATGATGGGCAGTAAATCAGGCGACGTGCACGCCGCTCAGTGAATCATACCATTCCCTTCAATCCCATCTAGAGGGAGAGACATAAATCCTCCCAGTTCAAGCTGGGCCATGAGCAGCCCTTTATATTTCCAATTAAAGATGTACTGTCCTTTGCCCAGCATTCAGTTGGGACGGCGCACATTAATATGGTAATCAGCAACCCAGCAGCGGGCCATGGGGGCCTCATTGTCTCTGCCACATTCATCCCCGGGCTTCCTCCCAGCCAGACAGAGGAGGGTTCGGTGTGACAGGCAAATCCCAAGACACGACAGAGAACCCTTCATTAGGCCCGATTTTAATGCCGTGCTGCCAGTAGGCAACATGTTTTGATTATCAGGGCTTTCACACAGCTCCTCCGGGGCTGGAGGCGAGCTACAGATGCTTCCCAGCGCCACACAAACCCGCGCGCGGCCCGAAGGCAGGCTGCCGGCTTCAATGCCCATCAATCACCCGGCCGCCATCCCGCGAGTGCTGCGGCTGCGAGGCTCCTTCTTATGGGAACGGCTCCCTCCCCTCCTCCGCAGCGGGAGGACAGCGGGTCACAACAGACCACTGCCGGCCCCACAGCTGAGGAGCAGGACGGGACACCCAGGGCACCAGCTCTGCGCTCACCACCGGCGTCTCTTCAGGCCTGGTGAAGGCGACATGAGGCAGGGCCCGGGGCCGGCAGTTGTAGGGCCCTCTCGCTGCGGGCGGTGCGTCACGCTGCGTGGCCGTGGGGTAACAGAAGCCATGGGGGCCACGAAGGAACCAGGGAGGTGCAGGTAACAGCCACTTACGGTGGGGTGTCTGAGATCGCTGAGTGAAAAGGGGTTCCAGCATGTGACGAAGGCCATAAATCTCTTCAGACTTCCACAGGCAACAGCGGAGAAGGTGATTGATGAGACAGATTCAAGTTAATGGACTTGGGATTTCAGGTAATGGAAACGAGGGCTGGGAGGGCACAAGGAGGCCTACCACAAGGTGAGGACAGGTCTAAAAATGTGAGATGAGGAACTGATTTGTCATTTTCCTCCCATTTGAGCATCTTTTCTATAGGAAAACAGTTTGGGAAATGACTGACCCCATCTACCCGGACACATAAATGAACTGCAGGATTTGAGAGGGTGACGGTTGTGAGTGGTAGCTGAAAACCCACAAGTCCTCAGCAAGTCATCTTCTACAAGCATCCCATTGTCTGAACCACCTCATTACTCCGAGGCAACCAATTCTGCCCAGAACTTTTGTACACACTGGATGGAAAGAGTAAATAGACCCTAAGATGGGGGGCTGGTATGTTTTGAAGCTGACCGTGTTTTCCAGCCCCTCCAAGCTGCGCTGCACCCAGTTCAACCACAGCTCAGAAACAAATCCCGTGTTGTTTTTAAGACCCGATACTGACAACAGTGGACAAACAGCAGCTACCCAGCAGGGAAATGGGTACCTCCCTTTGTGCCCAAGGTTAGGGTTGTTAACTTCATGCTCAAATCGCCTGGCTGGATCCCACGGGTGCCAGTCACTTCCCTAGACAGCACATTCCAGTGCTGCCCCATGCTGCAGATCAGCAGATACCAGGTGTTGCTAAAGAAGCAAGGTTTCTGCTTGCAGCAAGCAGGTAAAACTTGTTTTACGTGGAGAAGGTAGAGCCCACAGCCTTCTTTTTGGGGTTTGACTTTGGAGAGGGATTTACTTTCCCTAAAAGGATGGAGAGAGAAATTCTGGATCCAAAAGCTCTCCCTCCCACACTGGCCACCTTACCCCACCCCACTCTCTTCAGCACTCCATAGCTATTTTTAACATCTCATTTCCTCACATTATGGCAATTTACATACTTAAACACATCACATTAGCGTCCAAAATATAAACAAAGTGAGATAATGCACTGTAAAGAGAGCATTAAAAAGCCCTGCAGATAGACACACAGGAGCTTTTGGAAATCAGGCAGTTCTTTGAAGCAAAGCAGTTGTCCTGTATCAGTAATAGGAGGATTTCTCAGCAACACTTTACAATAAAGCAGACTTAATGAGAGCTGAGCAGTGGTGTAATTCCTGTGGAATTGCATATTGAAAGCTACATTCATACCCAAGGAGCCCATCAGGACCAGTATTGTTAGCATGAATGCTGAAGGAATTGCAAAATGAATTGCCATTTTATTATCAAGTGCTTCCGATTGGCTCTATCCTGCCATCTGTGTCATTTGGAGGATGTGAAGTAGCAGAGGTCCGAACTTGGGCAACGGAAAGGTGGGTCAAGGGGAAATTTTATGCTGCAGCATCCTCTGCTTCTTTGCCAAAGAAGCTGGGCACAACAGCCTTCCTGGTACCCTAAGAGGAAGAAGGGCCAAAGCGGAGAGCAGCTGGCCAGGGCCTAGGTAAGGAGGCTGTATTCCCCTGAGCTGAATGAAGGGGAACACCATCAACAATCAGCCATACAAAACCTGATTGTTGATCCTAGCAAGGCACTGCTCAGAAGCAAGGGTCTGGCAGAATATCCCGCTATTTTAAAAATCCTACTGCCTTAAAATTGTACGATTTTAAAACTACAGTACCCCAGAAAAAAACAAATGTGCACAGCTCATTTAGCTCTATAAAGAGGAAACAGATCCCAAAGCTGTTTGAGTGATCTAGAGGCCTAAATTACATTAGGCACATAAAGTCACATTGATCAGTTACTAGTATCTAATATCTAGAAGCGTTAGCTCGTTTATCTGCTTCTGAATTGAATAGATACACAAAACAATTTAGGAACAGACTTCTTTAGCTCCCAGTTGTTATCTCCACTTATAGCATTCATTGACAAAAACACATTTTAAATGAAAAATGCCTGTTATATCACCTTGTTCTATAATTGAGGCACTGTCACTCCAGTGAGTTGGAGTTGATGCCTCTGTATGAATTCTGATTTTATTTTTTACTTAACTATTCCCTTTGAACCTTCTAGACAAAGGGTTATTGTATTATTCATCTCCTTATATTGGGATTGCCAGTTTTTGGGGTGCTTTGCAAGCAGCAGAGCATACTCCAACTCCTGGCACAGCCCTCATATCACTAATAAGCTGGGAACTACAGACCACAACAGGTCCTCAAAAAAAAACAAACAAGAGAAACCCTGTCCCGTGTACATACAGTACAGCAGACCAGAACATCTTTGTTTTCACTTCTTTTCTAGTTATTCCAACAAAATGAGGCTCAGGGATTAAATTTCTTGCTGCAGGTCACACGGTAAATAATGGCAAAGGCAAGAGAAGGAGAAGATAGCCATAATACTTAACAGGGTGGACACAACAATGCAAATGGGAATGACTGAAAAGCAGGCCTGTCCTAACAGGTACCCAGGCTGTACTTGCAACACGTTCAAAGCCATCACTTGGCTCCGTCCTCCCGCAACTCCTCCGTAGCTTGATGCAGACACAGGATGCGTACCAGAGTAACTTGTCCCAGCTAATCACAGATGCCTCGCACTTGCTCCATACAAGTGTTAGAATGGAGGCTTACTGCTCTGTTCCATGACAGTCGAATGCTATGACACAGCAGAAACAAATTTTTCAAAAATCAAATTCTTCAAATTTACAGTACTATAAAAAATGAATGAGTTTAAATATTTCCAGATCTACCAGAAGAATTATTCAAACTAGCTGTATAGGTCTGACTTTTCCATACATCACTCTAAATCAGGAGGGATTTCGCTAGACCTGAACATAAATAATCTATGATCTACTGGGAAATGCTCTCCACATACCAAAAGCTTAAGAATAGTTCCCTCTCCAGCATGAAGGTCCCAGTTCAGCAAAGCAGGCACTTCACATTACAACTGCTCAACTGAAAGATCACGTATTAAAGAAAAAAATTAGTCACCTTTAAAAGGCTTGGTTCTAGTTCCAGCAATGGCAATAAATAAGTTTCCTCTAGCACAGGCATTACTCCCAGAACCGTGCCTCCATCCACAAGCTCACCGTCAGCAATACACACGGGAGGAGGTGGTGCCCGTCTTCCTCTCAGCTTCATTACAGCTGCGGAGGACTTGATCCTGCAACACTTGCTCACAGGAACACTACAGGCAGCAGCAAATCAGGAGAGCGATCAAGCTAGGGCTTAGCCGAAAGGTATTTGCTTGGCAATTTGAGCCAGATTACCATTTCCTTTCAGGCAGGACATTTAGTAATTAATTGAGCACCTTTCCTACAAGAAAATCCTCTATATACAGAGGGAAGAAGAGCTTAACCCTCGTATTTGAACTGCTACTCCTTGTAGCACAGCAGCTCTACCTGCAGAAGTGTTGGACTGTACTTTGGGGGGTCCTAACAAGGCGGCAATGACTGGACAATACTGGGCTCTTCTGATCAAGTCTGTCTGCTCCCCCTTTTTTCTTTCCTCTAAAAAAAGAGAGGGAAATGACTATCTTAGATGTTCCGCATTTCAAAGCTATCTTTTTTTTTCCCTTTCATTTGGGGGGTGGCAGCAAAATCAGACTATTTAAAGAAGCATCTGTGATATTTTAAAAGGCTTTGGTTACTCTGCCTGGGGGAGTAGAATAAAACATTCACACACAGAGCATGGGTTTGTGATCCATCTCAGCTGGGTCGCACTTGCCTCATCGCATGCATCCTTCTTGCAGGGATTTCAAAGGGAACTTCAGCACCTGAAACACTGATCCCTTCCTCTGCGCTGGGAGCAGTTACAAACCACAATTTACATGCACACAGCTCAAATGAGTCAACAGGAGCCGGGCGAAGGCACAGGTCAGGTGCATTTGTGCACTCCCTGAAGTAGCCCAAGGTAGTCTATATGCCACTCGGTTTTATTCCATATTACTTCTAAACTGTGCACGCATAAAATGCATGAAAGGAGCCAGGAGATCATATCCAACACGGTGCCCAAAACACAGTTATTATTTGCTATACCCCATTCACCATTGGAATGTGCGTAAGCAAGTAGCTTAGGGTAGGATCCATCTTATCTAACTTAGGCAAGTAAAATGGGGAAACTGACATGCAGATGGATCATCCAGACTCTTTTTATGTTCAGGAGTGAAAAATGGTGTTTCCAGAACACAATTATTTCCTTTTAACCAGGAGAGGTAATAATAAACCCTCTTCCAGGAGTGCCTGTTTCACAGTGACTGCTAGCAGCACTCACCCAGCAGCTCAGAGGTGCAGTCGGTACATTCAGATGAATCCCATCCTGCAGGCTTGGGCCAGGCCTCATGGGAACAAGCAGGAAAAAGTTTCATTCCCCTTGTCGGCACTCTAACCTACCCATAACTTCGGGGCTCTCTCAAACACCCAGGCTTCTCCAGCTTAACTCCTCCGGGCAGCATCACAGCACGATCAAGAGTCAGACATCGGGTTCGGTGCTCTGGACGCAGACATCTCTGCACCCGGCTGGCGTGAGCAGTGTCCCAGTCTCGTGTCACCTCGGTGCTTTGGAAGAAGGCAGCCTGCAACGTTGGACTTTTCTGCAATTTAATGCTGTTGTCAGCTCTCACCTATTCAGGCAGTAAGGCCGCTCATTTAAGCGCAGTGTTACATATCAGCACTACAAAAAGTTATAAAGCTTTTCTGCCTGTTTGGAACAGCTCTGGGACATCTCTAGGAAATACAACACATTTTCACTTACATAACCCACAGTTTGAATGCAACTAAATGAGATGCAGCATAACATATGCCTGCTTCACTTGGGGAAAAAAGAAAAAAAAAAACCTACAATTTTTAGAGCAAGAGAAAACTGATGTTGCCAAAATAGCAGAGAGAAATCCAGCTTAGTATTGAGCAGGCACATTTCCACAGCTATTCAGTGCAGAGATTTAGACACGGGTCCAGTTATAAGTGAGCGCCAACCTTAGCCCTGAACACGCGTAATGACCACCTAGAGCCAACTGCCAGCTCCATGCTGTCTGCTCCACGCTGCCCGGACACAAACCAGCCCTGCCCCAGAGCTGCACAGGGAGGACCTGCTTGGCACGGCCCTACTAACGTACCTCGGTGGGTTTCGGCAGCTTCTGATCGGCCATCTCAGACAGAATGGATGGTGGAGACACACACGGTATTCAACCGCACTTCGGTACCTCTGGGACAATGGAGCTTGTGTCTTCCTACTGTTTATTTTCATCCCAAGTGGAATTTCATTATTTGAGACTGTCGGATGTCTGTTGTGGAGAATTAGTAACCCATCTGGTGCACACGCTGTATTTGAGTCTGAAGAGTTAATGCTGAGAAAAACTTATGAATTCAGAAAGTTTTTAGGAAGCATCAGTCCGCACAGATACTAGGACCGAACCCAGCAATTAGCAGTGTAAGCTATATTCTGCATTAATTATAGTTTAAGGAACCAAATATAATCTATTTTATGAACATAAAAACATGCTTTTTTCCTGTATGAATCAGTGTATTTTTCAGTTTTGATTCACCTTTAGCTCCTCTCTGGCCTACCTCACTTTGCTGACAAAATCTTTATTATTTAGGGTTTTCCTCTAGAAGCAGGACTGCTTTCCTGCATTTGAAATATGGCCAGGGAACATTCAGCGAAGACCTTTCAAAATAGGGTGTTTTCCAGCTAGAAGGGTGGAGATGGCTACTTTCGAGAGTTTTCATGTTTCCTGAAATGCCTTTTCACCCGCAACGTAAATGAGTGATGACCTTCTGTTCCGATCCACAGGTCTGAAGCAGAGTGGTCCTGCACATTCTGATCGTTTCCGCAGGAACTGGTGTGATGCCAAGTTCATTTCAGCTGCTGAAGGAAACTGCTATACCTCAAGCTCAGCAGCCTTAATAGCCCTGAGCCCCTAACATAATAACATTATTCCGTACGTTAGATGGGGCATAAAATGCACTACACCAATATTTAAACTATCATGGAACTGACCAACTAAACGAGAATTGTGCCAAACAAAGGAAGCTCGATTTGCAAGTGCCCAAGCATGGCTTTGCTCCAGTCAGAGCACAGCAAGAACACATAAAATTCCTGGTAGTCTCTGTGCATTTGAGAATGAATCTGACTGTGAGCCAGTGTCTTCTGCTTTAACATTAACGGGGAAAAATAAAAATGCAGGTAAAGCCAAAATGTAACTTCAAAAGAAAAAGGGTATGACAATACACACACACACATATTTGTGCTTTTCTTTCAAGAAGCAGAGCTATCAGCAGAATAAAGATAATGCAGCAATTTATTCTGATTTGACAGAACTGAATTCCGGTGGAGTTCCATAGTTTGTAACAAGCTTTTATTTATCTTCACCGTGAGAGCATTCTCTGCATCCTTAAAGCCCTGCAAACCACAGGAGTTATTCTCAACCATTCCAGTTAAGATAGGAATCAAACCATGCATCTCCGTATCATGTTCAATCAAAACGCTACCAATTTAGACAGCTGGTTGTTCTGCTCTATTAGCATCTCTGTAGCTTTTACCTTATCTGCACCGTCACAACAGAGCCATAAAGCCCTTTTACTTCTACAGAGCAGATATACTTGTTCCTGCAAGCACTGAAAAACCCACGTGCACATATTAGGCATCTGCTACCAGTCTTACTTTCCACACCTTTCAGGTGCTCAGAGTAAACCTCTGTGGAAAAAAGTATTTCATCCTCCAAAATGCTCTGACGCTGTTATTCCAAGCGCTGTGTACTCACACGTGCACTTGAAACACAGGCACTGTTCATGGACTTGCAGCTCCTGTTAACAGGGTTAAGGAGACACACGACCCCGCAGAGATAGCACACATCTCACATCCTGTAGGTATTCACATTTACTGATTAAAGATAAAATATCCACCAAGTTCTTCCTAAGAGAGACGCTCATCTGTGTAACATCAAGGTACCTCCCCAAACTGAGGGACGATCGCGATTAAGGCTCCTCCAACCTGCAGCGATTCCTGAACATCAGATGATGTTTGATTAACATATGAAAGATTTGTCCATTTACTTGTCACAAGGCAGGATGGGGAACACCCTTAGAGCAGTCCCATTGCCCTAACAAGTGATTTCAGTGCTTCTGGCAATGCAGAATCATTAAACTACTTCCAACTGGACACATACAATACCTAAAATTCTCACCTACAAGTTACGTTTCTAATACATCACAAGCAGACAACGCAGTCATGTAGAAAACCACAAACTGGTCACCAGTTCTCCTCTGGGAATTGACTCAGATGGAAAGCAGCACAGATTTAGAATGTCATTGTAAACCCAACTTGAAACTCTGCAGAAGAGCTTCTACCCAACCAACTATACATACGTACGTCTATTTGACATCTGGGTTAACCTACAGAAGCCAGCCTCGAGGAAACACATGCAATAAAGACATTCAACAAACCCAACAAAGAAATCAAATCAAACGTGGAGATTCCCATCACCAGCATCACCACCAAAGCTTTGTGCAAGTAAAGGTGCATGTTTGAAACATGGCACGATGCCTTTCTCCCCAGCTCCGAGCTGAAGAAAGCTTCTCCCCTTGGCTGTCAGACCAAGCACACAGCACGGGGCAGCCCTGCTTGCACACCCCGCATGCAAAAGCCTCATGGCAGCAGCCCGTGCCCAGCGCTGAGCACCACCTCCAACATGATTCTCAACTAAAAGCACTTGCCTTCCTCCCTTTTCAGGTGGCTCTGGCACCCAAAGCTATGTTGGCAGGTTCAAACATTTCTTCTTGATAGCTTAGGTCAGTCCATGATGAAGAATTCAAATCTCTAAGTCGAGAAAATAACGCGTTGAATTTAAGCTATGAATATGTGAAGTAGCTCCATTCCAGTTTCCGTATTTTTCTTGGTACGAAGGGCTTCAGCTGTTTGACAGGAAAAAAGATTCTAAGTACTGTGGAGAACACGACTTCTCTTCAAAAAGTTGGGTCTTTTCCCCCCTTGCACTAATCAATATTTAATAAGTAGTATGTTTATTTCATTACTGATGATAAACAGATCGATAAAAGGTTACTGCATGGTATCTTCCCGTTGCTATTGTAATCCTCTTCGGTTAATAAGCACTGCTTCTTTGTGGGCCACTGTTTGGACTGACGACAATATTGTGAAGAAGATAAAGCAGGAACTGATGAAAGACACACAAAAAAACAGATCAAAAAGGCCTGGATATTATTACTCCACACTGACATTTTCTACCATTTCCAAAACCGCATTTTCATTGAAAATTGTTCTTCCTCCTGCTGCAAGATGTGCTCAAAAATGAGCAATACCTGTAATGTTTACAAGATCCTAATACTCCACCGCAGCGAAGTCTTTGTACCTTTTCCTCCTTGCAGAACAGCGTGCTCCTGTTTCCCAAGAAGCACGCCGGGTGTTCATCAGAGCAGATCTGCGTGCACCACGCGAGCTCTCCCAGCAGCACGCTGCACCCAGCGCCAGCCGGGACTCGTGCCAACGCCATTTGTGCCACGGCAATCTGTTCGGTTCCGACAGAGCCACTCGAGCCCAAGGGAAGTTTTACCCAGCCCAGGCCTGAACACGGGATCCCTCCCAGCACCACGAGCACCTGAAGGACAGCCTCATCTCCCCTTCGCTGGGGCACAGATGGTGCATCAGAGCCTCCTCTCCCCCCGGTCTCCTTTCACAGCCTCCAACTCCTGTCAAGCAAAATAACCACCAGGTGGAAACACAAAGTGCCACTTCAGTGCCTCTTTAGTTAACCTTTGGCCCTTCTGCAGCTCCTTGGTGGTGCTGAGAAAGCCAACAGCTCGGTCACAGGTGGCCTCGGGCAAGCCCAGGCTGGCTGAGGTCACCCAAATCAGCATCCCCGTCCTGCCAGCCCAGCCCTCCTGCTTGGAGGCAGCCACGGTCCCGCAGGGGCAACCGCAGCTCTCCTTTCCGTCCCAGCCAGCCCTCAGCCCAGCTGGGGTTTCCCTCCGTAGCACTCCCTTGAGGCCTGGCAGTGCCTCAGGTGCTGACAACATGGTTGGTCGGCTTCCAGAAGCTTTGGGGGTCTTCACACGGAGGCATGTGCGCTCCATCAGGCAGACTTCTGGGGGCCAGCTCTCCCAGACTCCTCAGATAACACAGGCGATGTCCAGCTTCGGGGGGCGAGGGAAGCAGCAACGCTTCGGGACACGTGCGTGGCCGCTGAGCCTCGTAACACCAGAGCAGAGCGGGACAGCTAGGGCCCTGCCCGACGCTTCCCAGCGCCTCCCAGGCCAGCACTCGCTTCAATTGTTATTCTTATGCTTCTGAAATAAACAGCACAGAAAAAAAAACCAATGCTAATTGACAACAGCTTACACTGTGACAGCCAAATACACCGAGCCCGAGATGGGAGTGGAAAGGTTTTAATTATCCGTACTTACAAATTTAAGGACAAGACTAAAAGTAACTAAGTATACCCTGGGCCTATCTGCTAATCCCATAGCTGCTCTCCTGGCACTCCAAAGATGCCAAGTTAATTAACATTAATTATTAACACCCTCACAACCTTTGCAGTTAACACTGTAACATTAGAAACTAAGGAAATTCACTTAAGATACACTGACTGCGTTTTTTGAAGGAGGCAGCCTTAATTTTGCAGGTTTTTGGTTAATAGCTGAAGTTTGTTTTTCCTTGCCTGTTTTTTTCATTAGTTGGTACTACCGGAAGTTAAAATACACTCCAGCTTACAACACTCATTTTACAAGCCTTCCCTAAGTAAGGCTTGGGTGTAGAACCTGCAATTAGACTAGAAAATGCACTATAAAAAGAGTTTATTAGCATTTCTAAAGAGGATCGGAACTATCTGAAAGCTTTTTTCCCCGCAACTTTGAGAAGTGAGATTTTACTAAAAATACAACACGGAATAGGGAAATACTTGGAAGGAGCATGAAAAAAGAAAGGAAATGACAGGAAGACAGAAATACTGTAAATACCTATTAATAATATCATACACTCCCTAAATCAACACATATTACAAGAGATTTGCAAAACTCGTGCCACGAGGAAAAGGTTTCCAAGTCGCCATCTGACCGCGCTTCCTTCCATCCCGGAGGGAACGTGCTCAAGTAGCACAGAGTTTATAAAGGCCATGAATGAGCACAAATACAATTCAGTGACCTCCGGTGTCCTTGTCACCCCCGAGTGATATTTATGCACGCGAGGCTAATCTGAAGCCTCTCTCAAACTCACATTCATCATGAGCCCATCAGATGCTGCCTCGACCATATATCTCTACCTGGATGCTTGCTAATCTTTGGCCGTTAAACAGGGATAAACCAGAAATTTTACACTGGCACCCCATCGCTCAGCTATTTGGACCTCTTGCAGGAGAGCTGAGCGTAAGCTTTGGGTGGGACCGCTCCCCCGTACAGCGGTACTTCGCAGGCCCGCTCACAAGCTGAATTCCCAGGCTGTATACACCAGCGCGGGCCTGCTCTGCTCCGTGGAAGCACGCCAGATCCCACCAGCTGAGGATCCGGCCAGCCATTTTCAAGGTGCTCCATGAATTAATTAAGCTTTGTAACAACCTTGCAAGGTTAAGAAGTACAACAGGGAAGTAGGAAAAGCACAAGAACTCCAAGCTAGCGGCACACTAGAAAACCCTACTATGCAAAGGGCAAATATCCTGAGAGCTTTTCTTTCTAATTCAGTTCTTCCCCGGACAAAACTCTTCTCTATCCTCCACAAAGCCAAAACCAGTTGCAACAGCAGGCTGCAGCACTAGGAATTGAATTCGGAAGCACCGTACCCAGACACGAGCACTGCAGGACCTGAGACCTCCAAGAACAGGCAGAGGTTGTGTGGAGTTCATCCACCTGCTCAGCGCAGCCACCGAGATGTTGCCTTGCCTTGCGTTCCCAGTAACCATCCAAAAAGAGCTATCTTACATATTATAAAGGCAAGTAACCGCAACAGTGCAAATAAGCACTTCGGTTCTGTTCAGATTTGTTTCTGGAGTTTAGAAGTGCGGTCAGCGGACACCCTCCTGTTTCCCAGGCTGTTACAGAAGCCGCTGGGCAGACGCTGAGGTCTCACTGGAAGGGCAGTATCGCACACTGCATCGACACGGCTTGCATGTTGGTATTCAGTAAACAGCGATGGGAAGACTGAAGCAGGGAACAAGTAAAAACAAGCACGGGAAGATGGAAGATTCAAAAACCTATGCAGACAGCCTTAGGAACAACCCAGTCATCTCCTTGCATAAGCCAAGAGCAGAAATGTCTTGTGGGGACAGGACAAGGGGCAATGGCCACAAGCAGAGCCCAGGAAGTTCCGCACCACCATGCGGAAGAACAGTGACGGAGCGCTGGGACAGGCTGCCCCAGGAGGTCGTGGAGTCTCCTTCCCTGGAGATATTCAAGGCCCGTCTGGATGCCTACCTAGGCCACCTGCTCTAGGGAAGCTGCTTTGGCAGGGGGTTGGACCTGATGATCTCTTGAGGTCCCTTCCAACCCCTACGGTTCTGCAATTCGGAATTCCACCCAGTAGTTCCTGCGGTGACCCGATGCTGCTGTGGCAGTGTGTCTTGCTGCCCTCCGGGCACTCAGCCCCCGCCCAACTCAGCTCCCTGCAGGCAGGGCCGATCATGCCGAGCTGCAGCATTTGCTGTGCTCTCAAAGGATTTCTACAGCCCATGCTGGAAGGGCTTGGGAAGGCTCCTAGCGTTCTCTCCGGCTTTTTGCAGGCCTGCAACCTTGGCCCAAATTGCTCCATTGACACACATCACTTTGGTCCCTCAAAAAATGCGAGCAGCAGCTAATTCAGAGCGTCCTTCTAAGGAACAGACCAGAGCCCTGCCTGGCAAAGATGACCGAAGAGCAGCTGGAACAAACTCCGCCACCAGAAGAGCTCTTTCACTTCAACCCCTGCGATCCCACAGCTCAGCATGTGGAGCAGGAGCAAGTCTTCAAAGGCAGACCCCGAGCATCAGCTTGACCTTCGGCATCCGGAGCGCCCGCGGCCCTTCATCTGAATGAACACAAACATCCCACCAAATTTAAATCACAGCCTTTCAAAGACACAAGTGTTCGCAGCTACAAAACAAACTCCGGTGCAGCTCCAAGACTCTGCTGTGCCACATGCAGCACGGAAGGTTTCTGGCTGTCGGTCGGAGTGTATAATAGGCCTGATTTATAGTTATCAGCATGGGACTTGATTCGAAAGCTCAATCACCGTGACTTCTCACAGTGGGGTTTGCATGCTGCAACGGGTCTCAAAATTGGAGAGGAATTTACCTCCCGCTGCCGAACATTACATAACAATCAACAGAAAACAAGCGGAGAGCAGCAGGAGGTCCCCATCATTAGCCCGCACAGTCATGTTAATGGAGATGTACACACACTCATCTATCTGCACTTATTATGGAGCTTGCCAGACTGTGGGATTACATGGCAAGAAGGACTAAGACAGGGAGAGAGACAGGACGCAACGGCTTAGCAATTCAGCTCAGTCCACCGAGATTTCCCCTTAGTGACGTGCTGGGGTCGGGGAGGTCTGTATCTCGCCTAGCAGAGAAGCCCGGGGGCCTCAGGAGCCGCCTGCAGCCTCATGCACTGCTCCTGCTCTACAGGAACAGCTTCTGCCAAGGTGATAGCTCCACCTCCAAGAAGGATGCTGCACATCCACAAACTTTTCCAGAACTGCCAACATCCATCACTACACCCACACGGCTCTGTCCCCAGACAGTCACAGACTTCAGCACAAATTGGTTTCCAATTAGACAAAAGCCCCTGTAGGTACTTCTGTCGGGTTGGCATACAGAAGAAGGAAAGGAAAAATAAAACTAATTTAAAGAGAAATTCAAACCGGAACAGCTCATTTCAGCCTTTCCATTTTTGGATAGTAGTAGCTTGGTGTATGTATGATACAGTGTCCTCAACACGACACAAGTACTATAAAACGTAAGTAAATCTCACAAGACTGAGGGATAAAAACCGTTCCGTGTGTTTTTGTTGTTTAGAAGTGTTTGAACACACGATGGGACTGACAAAGGTGAACCAAGGCAGCAGCAGAACCAGCCGCATCACACCTCTCTCTCCAGCCACCGCACTGACTTACATAAATATTCCCTCTCCCCCCCCTCAAGCCAGCAATTTTTCCCTCCACCCCCACCCAGGGTAAAAACAGAAACTTCAGACCAAAACTCAAGCAAACAAGGTTAAGCAAAGGCCAAGACCCTCTGAGTCCCTCGGTGGTGATGTAGCATGGAGGAGGCAATCCACTGCCCAGCCCCAGCAGCCCCGCGACGCGAGACTCTCCTCAACGCTCCTCCTGCCCTGCCTGCATCATGGATCTCGCTCGCATTCTTTCCTTTAACAAAATTCGAAGTGACAGATGTAAACAATCATTATATTGTAATCAAATCAACTGCAATGTCATTAGCTTTCTAGAGTGCCATTTTGTTTTCTGATTAATTCTGTGGTTCCTGTAAGACACCCTCCTTCCTCAAACACCAGCAACAACCCCACTCAGCCGCTTTTTGCCCCCGGGCCAATGATCAGCCAAAAGACATGTTGCTTCACCCACTCCCGCCCCAGAAGTGCTTTACCTGTTTCTCCCCATCAATACGTGGCCCCAGAATGATTTGCCATCTATGGGTCATTCTGTGTTTTTCAAGTAATAGCTCCCTGCAGAACTCGGCCACAAATGGATCTGTTTGCACGCAGACCTGGGAGGCATCTGTTGCAAGGACAAGACAGACCAGCAGCAACCAAGGAGCCTCCTGTGTGCCTCTGCATGGCTTTTAGAGGACACTTGTACAGAGCGAGCTGCCCTACACAGCCACCTCGGTCCCCTTTATCCTGAACACTCCTAACAAGCTCATAGGGGAAACGGTAGCACTGAAGGCTGAAGAACAAGGGACTGACATAAGGGAACTGCAAAAGGGGCTAAATGCTTCTAGGCTCAACTTCAGAAGTGTTAAAGAGAGCTGTCTGATCAGTGAATGTCCCGTTATTTTTCAGAGTCAGGTCTCTAGCCACAACGCCACTGTTATAGCAGTGCTCTTAGTCTTTTTTTTTTCCTTCCCCTGGGAGACGTGTAAAGCCACAACAACGGTTAAACTCCCCAACGAATTGTAGCTATTGTGTCAGTGAATCTCCTCCTTGTCCTTACCTTACAGTTAAACTATTTGCATTCTGGGGGCAGGACTAGCCTTTTTGTTTTCTTTCTGAGCAAGCCCACCACAGGAACCACGGCACGCAATTACAGCTCGGTGGTAAAATAAACTAAGAGATACTGGTGAGGAACTAAGATGTATAACATACGAGTTTTCAAAATTTAGTTTCGTTTCAAGCTAACGGAGAAGAAATCTAACAGTTCTGCCTGTGCTCTGTCTTCACAAGCTATCTTTGCCACAGCATAGCTCGGTCCAGAAGCCCATCTCTAGGCCAGCGAGCCTTAACTCCGAACGGCCAAGCTGTGGCAGCACAGGTGAGCTGAGGACCCTCTGCTTCCATTTTGATCATTTCCCCTGGGAGATCATTAGAAGCAACCCACCAAAAATACACGACGTTAGCTTCGTGCTGTAAGCCAACGCGAGCATATTTCACTGCCCTACCTCTGTTCTTGCCTCCATGCAGTAATTTAAAAATAAAACTCACCAAGAACTTCCAAGCAAAGACTTGTTTCTTGGCAGAAGGGTGAGAAACCAGTTCCACAGAAGGCACAGAAGTGATCTTACACATACTGATACTACCTGCAAACGTTAAGACCACAGGTATCTCATTTCATCACAACGCTACCACGCTCCATCTTCAACGAAAAATTCTTTGTTGGCTCAGCTCCCCCAGGTCTGATATTTAGGCAAACGAGCCCGCTTTGGCCGGCTGTCATGTCGCACTGGTGAGCTGAGACGCGAGTGCTGGAGCAGCCCTTGCCCTTGCTGCTTATTGCTGGGGCAGAGGGGCTGCAGCCACAGCAGGGGAGACCAGGGCCGAGCAAGGAAGAGCTTGCTGTCCCCTTGCTGTCCCCTGCCAGGTGTCCCCTGCACCCCGAGTGTCAGCACCACCTGTTTGCTCTGCGATTCCTTGCTAGGGATTGCTGCAGCTCCGCTCCAACGACCCCACAGAGCGGCGTTTGCTGGAGCACGGCATCATCTTGCTCTCCGCGCAGAACCAGAAATTCAGGAGTCGTATCAGAGCTCCACGTGCAGAGGGAAGAGTGGCCTTCTGCCACACAAAGCAGCCGCTGTGGAAATCAAGACCTGGGGTTCCGCAAGACAACGCTAACTCCCACATTCACTGCGACAGCAACTTAGAAGAGGACAAGACTCTGCTTTTATCATATCAGCGGCGTATCCTGGGCAGGATCAGGACATATATCAGTCAGGAAAAAAATAAAGTGCCTCTTAAAGTGCCTCTTGCTCTCGCCTTCACCATGTTTTCTTTTGTACAGCTGTGTCAGGCCTCCACAGCTTAAAGCAGCAACGTGCATCCTGCCTAGAGCTGCCTCTAGATGAGGAGCCTGCGTGGCACCAAGCAGCCAGAAATGGGTTGCAGAACACCCAAAGGGGCAGCAAGAGATGGCACATGACAGCAAAGCCTCCTCTGGGAGAAACTTGAAACCCCGTGCTTTGCTCCCCACGGTGTAACTCCACCACGAAACCAACGATGGTGGAGCCCATCCTGCAGAGCGCTGGGACCCCAGGGGATCCCAGGGGCACCGCGAGAGCCGCTGGGGTTGAACGCTCAACGTTAGCCCTCCGTGGTGCATCTGAAGCACAACGGGAACTATGCCGTACATTCTCGCATGCCACCTACTGGTGCCTTGCTTATCCACCACGTATGTTTCATAGGAAGCAGCATATAGAAAGCATAGGCGGTGCGTTTGTGAATACCGCTCCCAGTCACTTCGAATGGCCGCAGTGGGAAGGCGCGAGGGGCAGTTCAGCAGGCAGGAGCTCCCCGTCCCCGTCCTGCAAAACGTGATTAATTACTGCTGAAAACTTCAGCCATGGACCAACACCTGAATGACGTTTAGAAGCAGCACCAAGGGATTCAGGACAGAAAATGCCGCTCGGCACCACGGCAGATTTCCCATCGGGAGGGCAAACCAGGGATGCGATCGCAGCTGGGAGATGGCTGCGAGCAAGTCTCTGCTGCTGCTCCGCACAGCGCGGCTCGGGCTGCGATCCCACCACCGGCACACACACTCTGACTGCCCACAAAACTATCAGCATCACGAGCGTTTTATCAGCTGCGCATTACAGAAAAGAACATGTTTAATCAACTTTTTCTTTTCCTAAAAAAAAGTCTTTATATAAAAGCAGAGCTCTCAGCTTCTGACCTAAGTCTAACCAAAAGGAGGCATGGGGAGGGAGGGGCTGAGGAAAAGTAAAATAAAAATCAATGAATCTACACTAATAAAGGTTATAGGAGTGAAATTTACACTGGATGCAAGTATGATCTTGTAGTCTTTTTATTTTTTTGGCATGCTGCCCCAGCATGATTTACGTCGAGATAACATGATGGAGCCTCCACCATTGAAAGGAATTAAATAAAAATGCAATAAAGGAGTACAAAATCAATCCGCTTACAGTTTTGTTTAATAAAAATTCATGAAGGATGGGCGGGCAGGCCCATAAGAAATACACCAGTTCAATGAGGGGGCTCTATCAAGCCAACAGCCATTAGAGTGTAGCAGCAGGATAGGATTATTGAACATTAGCATGAGTTAGCTGTGTGCCAGTGTGTTGAATATGCCTCAGTTCCCCCATCATTCCAGGCTCTGTCACTGCTGCCAGTCAATAGTGCATCCATCACCTGGAATAATGGCCAAGAGAAGTACAGGAGATGGGGATTTGACCTTGACTGAGAAGCTGATCCATGGGGATTTTCCAACAGGGGAGGGATTTTTTCAGCTGGGGGAAAAATATATATATATACACACACACAGAGTTGACCCAGTCTGCCCCTAGAAGTCAGGGCTACCTGTGCTTCCCCAGGCTGAATTCCGCCCTGAGTTGTCGCTGTCCACAGCTGAGTGACCCTGCTGCCCTCAGGAGTTATTTGCTTTAAAGGTAAATCTTCATTCATTTTCCTAACTATAGCTGAAGTCTGAACACCCAGGCAAACAAATACCCAGGCAAACAAAGCGGTGCCCTACACCACAGCAAAGACTTCCCAAGCCCAGTTGCCACTCCAGCTTCACAATGGGAGCTGGGAGACTTGGCCTTGCACTTTTCCTCCAGCAGGCACCCCGAATGCTAGAGCTTACTGCCACCTCAACACAAAAAGGGGCTTTTTGTGGCCACAGGTTTCACAGATGAGCATCTGAGAACAGAACAGAGCCAGCCAAATCCACTCGGCATTTCGCGGTTTTCCACTTACAGAACAATTTGACTGATAATGGAACAGAGCTAGTTCAATTGCTCCTGGAGCAAGCTGCCTTGTTCTAGGAAAGCTCATTTGCTCCATCCTAAAATCCATTCCTTACTTTGCCTTCCATTATTGCACAGGGTTCAAGTACGGACAAGCCTGAAAATCGCACGCGTGCACTGCACGAGCAAAACCAAGCGTGCGGCTCACACATGAAACATTCCCACTGGAAGTGCTCAAAAAATATGTTAAGTATGTGATGTCACCTAGTGGTCAGGACACACAGGGGACCGACAGTTAATTAACGCTAATTCCTCCACTAGATGAAGGCACGCTGGGGCCCCCCAGGTCCCCTACCAAATACTGACTGCTTGCGGTCGGACGAGATAGCTTTCGGTTTGCGCACGCGGGACTGGGTACGCTCAGAACAGAACCAGTGGGATGTGAGTCATTTCCTCCACCGCCAGTAACCAGGAATGCTCACGCTGCTAATACCGAGCTCCTCACTCCCTGTGCTTGATCCAAGTCAAAAAAAAAAAGTTAAATCAAGGCTTTTCAATAGCAGTGATGGCATCACGTGGCAAGTCTGCAGACACCCATGAGCAGATGAAAGCACAGAAGCCATCGGCCACCGTTAAGTTATCCCCACGTCTGCCTCGTGCACGGAGCTTCGTTCGGGGTTTGGCAGAGCACAGGGCAGTACCTCCGACACCTCCACTCGTGCCAACCGCGCACTGGGTCCCTGGGATCTCGCGATCCACCCACGCCCCTCTGCCAGCTGGGTGAAGGACCGTGCCCGGGGAAGCAGTTGAGGTTGCACCTTCCACGCACCAGCCTAGAGACAGCTCAGCTTACGTACGCAGCAGTCGCTTTCCAGATCTCTCTGCTCTAGGCACTCATCACCACCTACAAACACATAGAAGGCAAAATGCCGCCTTAGCCCGTTCCTTCCCCACCCCGCTCCTGAGCTTCTCCAAAAAAGCCCTAGGCCAAGCAAAACGGCCCTGCCAGAGATTTCCTGGTAGGCTCTTTCTCGCTGTTCCAGTACGTTGACTTGAAGGACAATAACCTCCTGCTTGTTTAACAACTTGTCCCTGCTGTGTAATTACACTCCTTTTAATTGGCATGCGGGGTTTAATCATCTCTTGGGACCCAGCTTCCAGCGCTTCTCATTAACCGCTGGCGCACGCTCTTGTTCTGAGGACAGGGGGAAGTGCTCCAGCACAGCGCACAGGGGAAGGGTCTCTCCGTTTCAGAAATTAAAGACAAGTAGCAGAGCTTACAGCCTCGCGCAGCCAGTCTCACTGTCACACACACTCCTCTGAGTCAGTGGAGTCCCATCCGTAACACACCAGGGACCTCGGCATCCCCTGGGAGAGACAACCAGCCCTGCCTGCCTCCACGTGGGCTGCTCGAGAGAATTAAAGTGCAAAGGCAGCGGTGGTTGGGGAACTGCTGCGAGGAATCCACTTGGCAGCAGCACAGAACAGCGCGTGCCGGGGCCGTGCTGAGCCTCTTACACCTGAGGAGGGGCTCCCTGTACGCATAACCTCAGCTCTTCTAATATTTCTTAAAGGTCTGCAAATTTGAACCGTTCTCAAAACTGTCAGAAAAAATAAAGCGATCCCTAGAACTACGCTGAAGTTCTGTATTCTATGGAAGGTGCCTCCTGCTCCACTCCAAGTGGGTACAAGTAGAAGGCTCTGCGACGTCGAGGGCCCAGGAAACAAAGGACTCACCAAAGGTCAGAAGGGAGCAAGTTTGGAAGCAACCACCAGGAAGCCAACAACAAAAAGGAGGCCAAGCAGTGGAGGGGCTAAAAGCAGAGCTGACTATTTCCACACACCAAGCACCTCACCTCACCACCCCACAAGCCTGCCAACAGCTACCCCCACGAAGCACCAGGAGGCAGCAACACGTTTCTAGCCCAGCCGGGCCTCCTAGGGCGGACCTGTGAAAGACAAAGCGTGTTCTGAAGCTACAGGACAGTCAGAATGACTTCCCGTACTTGCAAACCCCTGTCACACTCTGCTTCTGGCCTGCAGATGTTGGAGACAACCTCTAAGGATTAAATTATAGTTACTATTATAAAACATTATGAGTCTTGGCTCATCCTTAATTCCCTCTAGGCTACAGAAGGAAACTTTTCTTAGGTATTCTCGGGCTGCCTGCAGAGAGCTCAGACTGACAGTACAGAGAAGGGACAGGGTTGCAATGGGCAGCTTTTTATGCCAAGGAGCTGACCTTGCTCACAGTTTCCCCGAGGAGGAGCTGGGCACGCAGTCATCCTTACACCAGCTTTACACTCAGACTGAACCAGAGAAAAGCTGTAACTTCAGGAGTTCAGCAGTATGAGTTCTCTCTGACGGTTCAAAGGAAGACTGACAATGAACAGGTAACTATTGCCAAGGGGTTGGCTGGTTGGTTTTTTATCGATTTCTTTCCAAACTCAAACCTTATTCCCCTATCTTTTATCAATGTAGAAAAGGAGAGGGACAATAGATGGAGGGAAGATGATATTTCCCAACTATATTACATGGTACAGAAATCATTATCAAAGACAGCACAAAACGATCAAGAATTCCAATGCTTCTTAAACAGAAGTTGCTTTTTCTTAATGCTAACCCGTAAGTATGCATTATGCAGTATGCATTACCGAGATGCCAGCTGTGCACCCATCAGAACATGTGTTCCCCGTTCCAACCACCACCAAGCCACCACGCAAACAACCTGCTGGGGGCACATGCAACTTACCTTCCGTCTTCTCTGCATTAGAGCTGTTGACATCGCGAGCCCCAGCTAGGGGGTACCTCGCATCTGTGGTACAACTGCCTGCACCACGTCACGAAGGCGATGCAAACCGCCTTCCAGTAACACAAACGAGGGGCAAATCCCAAATAACTACAGTACAGCCACAATTTCCTTGGAAAAGTTTCTGTTTTCCTTCATTGTAGCTAAGAAATCACAGAATTTGAGCATGAGCTCTGTTTGTAATATAAGGCACAAGACGTTAGATTTCATGGTGTACTCATGGCAGCAAAGTGGGCTGTGCAGAGGTTTACAAAGCCTCCACAGAGAGAACCGCCGTGTTCCAAGCAGTCAGCACACCAGCAGCTCTTCACAGAAGGATGAACCAAGGACACGATACACCGCAGAAAAATGGAAAAGGATATTTGACATCTGGTGAAGAAACAACACTACGTTAAACTTATACTGGCAGGGCCTTGAGATCCAAGTAGTTTTCTATTACTTCTCAGCCACGCTCGGCAGGTTTGTTTGATTTTTCCATCAGAATCCTGCAGCTCAGTTCGCTTTACCAGAGGGGGAAGTTGCTGGGAAAGGGACTGAGAAACAAGAATCTGTCAAAGAGTTGTTTTATTTCCTACAGCACTGGCTGACTGACCAAAATCCTATAAAAAAAAAAAAAAAATCAAATTCAGGAAAAAGCCCTGAACGTGTCAAGGCTTTTGGAACAAATGGCACAATAGGTTTTTCCTGTAGCTATAGGCATGTATTTCTTCTTATTTTTTATTTATTTATTTAAGCCCCTATAACACACCATTTCCCCCAAAGGGCTGCAAAGGTTCAAAGGCTTTGAGAGCACCAATAAATCATGACCACATAAATGTCCTGTAGTGAAGTTTGATTCTTATTTACCCGGGGTCTTTGGGCCAGTGCTCAGTCTGTGTTGGAGGAGGCAGATTTACTTCTCCTGAGATGCCCTCAATTCACAGAGTGCTCATCTTTCAAGCAGCACCACTCCAGGCCTCAGCTGCCAAAACACTTTTAGCTGCAAGTTTCCATCATTTGCTTTATCACACTTCCCTTTCCCCTCCGAGATACTGGTCTAAACGAAGTTATGTTTAGAAATACCTTGCGAGTGGCCAGACAGAGCCACAGAACCTCTGTAAATCACTGCCGTGTGCAGAAGTTCAGCCTTCAGAAGACTTTCTCTGTACGCCGTCCTCAGCTATGATTTCCTCTCTACAGCAACACTTCTCGCACGGCATAGCAGGAAAGCTCCACATGCGTACCTGCAGACAGGGAGAGTGGAGTATGAGAAGCAAGGAACATTAAAAACAAGAACGATGAACTATTTTAGATGAACTGGGTGTCCAGTTGCAAAGCCAGCACCCACCTGTGTCCCGCAGGCAGCACGGCAGCGTAACAGCCCGCCCCGCAGCCCCCAGGCACCCAGCTGCACCAAGAGCACAGCAACCACCAGCAGAAGTCCCAGCAGTTTGCTTAGTGGCACCACCTGGTACGGGAGCCATTTCTCTACATTTTCCCCTGTTAGGTTACTTAATCTAGCACGGTGTACTTGTTAATTATTGAATGTCAGTGAATATTTGCAGTATCTCACGGATTATTCACAGATAACACAGTTCCAGGTATTCACTAGCCATTTGTGAACAGAGTCCATGTTAGTCTTGAAATTTTAGAAAGTCATTTGGTCAGGAAACGGAACCAATACCACGTAAACGAGCCACTGACTTGGAAAAACTCCAGTGCCACAGGTGGAACGGCTTTCAACCACGTACATGGAAAAAACAACAGCAACAAATCATACCAAGCCATTTGGCTCTACAGCCCTGAACCTGGTGATGGGAAGCATCACAGTTCCATTCATCACTCATTAAATAGATCCAAGTTTGCCAAACTTCTTAATTAAATCACCCGTTTGATTCAGTGGACTGGGACATAACTAAAGATAGGTTCAGTTGCAGAGGCAATGCACGTAGAAAATCCCCTCCTCAGAAACGAGCAGCCTTGAACCCTGCAGGAATCCACAGAGCTCTGCCTTTAGGAAAGGCCCATTGCCACTAGGAGCTCAGAAACGTGGAGGGGAAATGCTGGCAAAACCCCAGCAGCACATCTGAATGAGCTGTAACCAAAAGGCAGGTGGGCACAGTAATCTGCAACAAAGACCGCTTTGTCCCCCCCCATCAAAAAAGAAAAACAAAAACAATGCTTCAATGAAGATCTAGCATGCCCCAAATTATATCCATTCGACCTTTAAGTTGCCTTAGCTTTCCCGTGAAGCTTCTGCGGAGGCAGAACAGGCAGGCTTAAAACAACTGAATCCTGCACACAGCCACCCAAAAGGGCTGTGAAATGAGGGATCTGCAGAGGATGCAGTGTCAGGCCCAACACATCTGGCCAGGAAGGAGGCGCAGTGACAAAAAGGCTCCAAATACTCATCCTGGGGCAGTCCTGCCCAAACAAGCAGGAACCAAAACTCAGCATCAGTTTGCTTACAGCGAGAGGAAGGCAGCTCCTAGGGCAGGGCTCTGCAGCACCAGGGCTGGACGAACGGCAGAACTCAGCATAAGGCAATGGGGGAAGTTGGGCATCTTCCTGTCTTGTGCATGAACAAACCTCCAAGCGCTGGGCTGCTTCTGAGCGCTCACAATCACACCCAAAACTTTCCCAAGGGAACAACTGACCCAAGGGAACCAGATCGCAGTGCATTTAAGTAATAATATAACTCCGCTCTGTATCTTTTCCTGCCTCCCTCTCTAAACTCAAGTTGATCTACAGAGGAGTCACTGACAGTGAAAACAGAAAACGTAAATTCAGAGGAAAGAGCACAAAAACAATTCATTAGTTGGAAATTTTCCCAACCCTAACATGAATCAGTGTGGACGAGAAGCTCAATCTACTAAAGACAAAATAAAAACTGTGCAAGTGCGACCTGCCAGCGAAAGGCTTCCCCCCTCAGTCCCACTTTCAACTTGCCTCAAGATGAGGGGCTCTCCTGGCCGCAGGACACGCTCTTTAGCTAAGTTATGAAGCCAGTTAAGCTACACTGAAACATTTTATTGTGAAATAATGCCAAAAAAGTCAACATTACAACAGTAGTTTTGTGTAGTAAGAGAACAAGTAAAAGATTCAAAGAGTAAGTAGTAAAACAGCTATCAGCACCACCATGGCCAGAGATAGACAAGCAGGATGCCAAGGCTATAGGGGAAAGTTAAACTCGACTCAGTTGGGTGATTAACCCTCCCAGGAAGGAGGTTTCCTCGGCAGTAACACAAATTTCACAGTATTTTCACTTAGTTATGCCATGATCCTTTCTGAATAATTAATAAAGGCAAGTAAATGTTTACCCTGCAGTCCCACCTCGGAAGGATTTTTGGCCAGCGCAGTCACCGCGTTACGACACAGCGCTTGCCCCGTGTGCGCTGGATGACGAGTTCATTGGGAAATGAACAAGAGCCCATCGCCCAGCCAGCGACAGCAGAAATCCATCTTGAACATAATGGACAGCTCTAATTGTTGTGCACCCTGCTAGACCTGCCGAGTGATTGATACAATGCAAAAAGGAGGGGGGGCGAAATTACGATGATCTATAAAGATCTAGCTGGAACAGAAAAAGAGGAAGAGAATCATTTTTAATGTGATTAATATTGCAGCCAAGAGGGGGAGAAAGGAAAGAGATGGGATTTGTTCCCTGTTATAACACTCTACTCCCATGCAATACTGCTTAGCAGGAAAGCCTTCCAGCTGAGGACTATGAAACAGTTATCACTGTTAGGTGATTAAGTTACTAATTCTTCAGGGAGAAGACATTTAGAGGCCCATATTAAAGGAGAGCGAGGCAAAATTACATTCCGTTTCAATTTAGTTTAGCAATTCTAGTGATTTAGTTAAATGAAAAGCAATTGTTCCAATTAATAGTATTGAATGTTATTCATCAAAAGTGTCAAAACAGCTGTGTTGGTGCATTAGTAACCTATTCTCTTGTCAGAGATATGGATAATTCCCCGGGATCGCACCAGGGAAATGGCAGAACGAGCAGGAGCCTGCCGAGGGAATCGCAGCCCCGCGGCGTTCATGGCCGGGGGTGCGTGGGGCTGCTGAGGCCAGCGGGTACGTGGGGGCTCGGGAAGGCAGGGGATGCTCCTGGGCACACCACTCTGCCTGCCACCTCTTCCAGCAGCACCCCACAAGCATGCTTTGAGACCCTTTGGCCGGGCCCAGCAGGCTCACGCTGCTGGGGAGAGCAGAAGGACCACGGCTGCTCCCCTGCCCTCCGTCCCACCCCTTCCTCCCGCTATCCGACGGAGAAGGGCAGGACGCCCCCCCCCGTTTTGCCCAGAGCTGGCACGAGGACAGCTCGGAAGCCGAGCAACCATTCAGATCCACCCCGGATCGGTGGCAGTGTCGGCCGCAGGAGCGTTTCTCATGGAGCTCATCCATCAAAACAGTGATTAAGGAGCTGAGAGGAAAAGTTCGGATGTAACCCCTGAATACAATGGGGTAATAAAACACAATGGTGCTGCTGGCCTGGGAATATGACACTCTGGCACAAGACAGCGCCTTCTATTTTGGGATAAACAGACCCCGGTCTGAACATGGCTGAGGGCATCCTGGAGCTCATTAATCTGTATGGGAATGACAGAGACAGGATAACAGGTCTGATAAGGGTTTCCTCCAGCCTTTTCCTCGCACCATGCAGGCCCCCGCAGCCTCCTCAGCTATCTCCACTCAATAAGGCTTTATACACTTCCTCCCTGGACCCATAATTGCAGTCTCAGTGTGGGCGATACTATCACCTTCCTTTCCTTTCAAATTTCCATAGCCTTTTTTTTTAATGGGAGATTAGAAAATCCTGTCTTTTTTGGACTCTGTTTTCCCCAGCTGCTGAAGAAAAATAAATACATGCTGCCTACCTGAGCTGAAGGACGAGGGAAAACAAGGGCAGTGCAGGCCCAGAAGGCCCCGCTGTCACTTCTGTTGCTCCTCAGCCGGGCGCCTCCCCCAGGACGATGGCTCTAAGTCCCCGGGGACAAACAGCCCCCGGCCCCGGCCCGGCGCGGGGCTCCTCCAGGCCTCACCATCGGCCAGGACCTACCGCAGCCTGGTATGCCCGACAAGGTTTCTGCTCGTCAGAAAGTTAACGCCGTGCCCCAACAAAACCATGTTGGACATGTCGAGGTGCAGGGCCCTCAGCACCTCACAAGTGGAGGAGAACTCTGCTGCTTTGCCTCACCCCCAGCGGTCCATCGGGCTGCACTCCAGCCTTCCCGGAGAGGCAGCGAGTGTTTGTGGTGTGATCTTCGCTGCCTCCCATTCCCACTCGGATCACTGCCGTGGATTATACCCCAGCAGTTACCCTGCTCTGACACACCGCAACAGCCGGGTACGCGTGCTGAACATGAGCTAAGGTGAAAAACGCGGAGTACCTACAGCAGCTTCCATCCCAGCAGCCTGAAAGCACCAGGACACATCACCGTAACTTCCTTGCTCTGTGTTTTGTTACAGCCTCAGTGCCTCAGCAACCAGGCTGCCGAAATACACCTCAAAGCCAGGGCCACGAACCAGAGCCCTGGGTGCGGCTGCGGCACAGGGCGAGGAGCCCATGGTGGGCACAGGCCTGACGTGGGGAGAAGGGGGAGAACCCCGGGGGAAGTGCCGAGCCGTGCCAGAGCTGCGCTGAAGCTATCGCGGTTCCACAGCTCGGGCACAAAGCAGGCTCCTGCCCAGCAACTCTTATTTTCTCATTCCTGCTCAGGATCGTAGGACTTTAAATGCCCGCAGGACAGAGGCTACTGACAATAAAACTCCCCATTTTAACACACCAGTTACTGTAAGTGATGTCCCTGCTTTGCAGCACATGGCTCTATTGTAGCTGTATTTCAAACATGCCATATAACATTTATTACAAAGAATTAAAGAGCCCTTCATTAATTATTTGTATTACCATAGCACCTAAAGGCATTTATCTCACACAAAGCCCTCATTCAGCAAACAGAACCAGAACAGTCTGTCGAAAACTTAAAATTCAGAACAAAAAAAAAAAAAAAAAACCTGTACAGAAATGAAAAGCAAGCAAATAGTGTAGGAAGCAGGAGGCAGTACTCAGCACCCAGAGCACATCCTCTACCACTGGATCTCTCGTACGCAGCCCGGGTGAGGAAACTGCAGAGGTGTGGTGGGGATTGGGGCCTCCACTTGGCACTTGCTAAGAAGGGGGCAGCGCATCGAAGCGGAGCCTGACGAGGAGCTGCAGAAGAGCAGGAGCAACTTGCAGCTGCTGGGAAAGGAGCTCAGCGTGTACCAGGTAAGCCATGGTGCCCTCTCGGGGCACTGACCCCAGCACGGGCAGGGGCAGCCGCTCGCTCTCACCCGTCATCTTGTCTTTTTCCCCATTGCCTGGAAAGCAGAACATGCCCTGATGTGACAGGCAGCAATTATGCGAAACAGATGTGTGTCGTGAAACATGCTGATCAACAAATGAAGTTGATTCCTCCCACCCACATACCCGAATAAGAGCAAATACAAACCTGAAAAGCCCCTGTTCTACTTTAGACAGTTTTCCCCACCAGAGAAGGCTCCTTCCTTAAACTACCTCGCACACTTTGCATTGCTGTCCGGAGGAGGGTAAGCACAGTAAGGAGGTGCTAAAATGAGGTAAAAGTGAAACATGAAATTCTCATAAAACAGCACATTGGCACATGTGGATTAAAAAAAAAAAAAAAAATCATTTCCCAGCTGAAGTTTTTTTGTTTGTTTTGCAAAGAAACTCTTACTATTTCAAACGTGGGGTTTTCTGTTTGGTTTGTTTGTTTGATTTCAGAGACAAACAGTTATGGACAGCAAAATAACAAAGTGTTTTCTTTAATCAAGCAATTTTGTATCGTCAACCCAAAAGAACTGTTCTGGCCAAACCCAAACGTAGGGGAGTTTGGATAAGAGAAGGAGGATTTAAAAGAAAAAAAAAAAAAAATTAGCTGCCTTTTGAAAGTTATCAACTAATCTCCTTCTAGATTTCTTAAACCAAGAAAAGGCCAGATGCAGTAATCCATTACAGACATGATATAATTACACTGTAATCATAACAGAACAATATCTGCACATATGCTTTTGTTAAGCGTAGGGCACAGCCTGACAATACTCATTAAGAAACAAATGGAACATTCAACTACAGCTTTCATTTGATCTACAAAGATAAGCCTCAGTATTGTTATTCCAGATTTTGCGTGTGTATGTGCAGGACACAAAAGCATTCTTTCAAAATGTAAACGTGCCCACATAGGGCAATTGACCAGTGAAACAGTATATTTAGCTATTATCATGCTGGAATAACTTTAAAGTCACCCTCTGAGCACAACATTAACACTGAAAAGCAAGCCTCAAACAGCTAGTTAGCTTCCCCCTGGTCATTCTTCCCCATCCAGAAAATCTTCCGCTTCCAAATCCAAACGGTAATGTGATTTATAACGACTTAGAAGTGATATCATCACCTACCGGCATGAGAACTTAAACCTTGTTATGTTTTGCATATGAGAAGTTTCTTCAGCACAACATACTAATAATTACACCAGGAAAGGGGGGAAGGCGTAAAAAGTAAGAATAATAATTAAAAAAAAAAAATCAAACAAGCAGCTGAGGTTGCTTTTGAACTTACTGAAGGATGTGCTTGGCAGGAAAGCAGTTAAAAAGAGGCAATGTGAAATTGCATGTGATGTAGCACAGTGATGCTACTGCATTATAAATAACGCCGAAGGATGCATTATTTATATGTTTAATATCGGGCTTGCTTATGAAGTTCCTTTCTCCCGTTTGTCTCCGATGGTAATAGGAAGGCAGGATCACACAGCGGAGCTTGGAAGGAGACAGGGGAGTTTGGAAGGCACGACGCTGAAAAACACCGAGTGCTACGCTCTATTGCTTGTCCTCTGTTTAATAAGTGTGTAAGCTGGAAATCTCGAAAGGTTAGGAGCTCAGCTTTCATTCATTTAAACATTCAATAGAAAAAAACTTGGATGTTTATTTGAGCCTTATCCCAAGTCCGTGTCCTTTAACAGCTGCAGAGCTGGCACGGAAACACTCTGGGATTTCTGGCACCTCCACGTCTGATCACTGTTTTAAACCAAAATCGGCGAATGACTCTCTGCCCCGTGGAAGTGTTTAAATTGGCTCCTGCGGCAGGGCCGAGCCTGCAGCCCCACAGAGAGCTCGGCTTTTCACAGTCATTTTCCAGGCCTGTGTTGAACACACTTTTGAAAGAATTTTGCAAAGATTTAACAGAAATACCACCACATTAAAAATCACTCCAGCCATTTTTAAACAAGTGCATCCATGAGGGTAAGAGCAACAAAATCTGCTCCCTACCACAAGTCAGAGCACCAGCAGGGACAGCTGGAGGTTTTGCTCCCACCAAACACCCGGCCCTTCAGCACAAGTTACCAACTCTATAGCAAGATGCCTGTACGAGGATTTTATCTGCCCCTCGTCCCAGAGTATCACAGCCTTGTGTGCTCTGAACCAGCCACCTTGCACTCGCACCACGACACGGAGCTGCTAACGGCTGGCTGAGAACAGAGATCCCATCCTTCGCTGCTGCCGGAGGGCAAGCACCTCTTGCTGGGCTTTGGGAGGACAGCAACGTTTGTCTGCACGAAGTAATTCAGATCCACGGGGACGGGAGCTGCTCTCCACAACCAACATGGACCTGCAGAAGGTCACCAGTACCAGCACCGCCTGCTCCAGCCTGTGCCATGCTGGGCCTTTGGGAAGAGATTAAGTTCTTCTTTTTTGGTGCTGTTGCTTCAGTCTAGTTTTGCAGCATGAAAGCGAAACAGGCCTGTGCTAGGACCACGGTGTGCTGTGAGCTCAGCACCACAGCTCACAGGTTTTCCACATCTTGTAGGTGTGGAAGCAAAAAATCCCTTGAAGGCTCTAGAACGGGGCAATGCCCCATCAGTGTTTTCTCTTTTTTTCCCCCCACGTGTATTTTATTAAACCATTCGTTCCGTTGGAAACCTGCTTTCACAATCCCGTGCTCGAAGACCACCCAACTTTCACATTTTCACTAACAATATACTAGCTCCACCTCTGATACACCACCTGACGACAACCAGCCAAAACTCAGTGAATCGGAGCTCAAAAACAAAGGCAGCTGTAAGGAGTGAGCTAGGGGAGGGGACTGAGGTTATTCTTTGAGGCTGAAGCTATCAGGAGTTGCTAGGCCCAAGTATTCCTCATGAAACTCTTGAAAGCAGTGCTTACACACTTCTACCAACGTTTCAGTTCTCTGCAGGGTTTTTGCTGCCCCTTCACTATCAGCTGATATCAAGCATTTAAGGAAGGGATGCTCTCAGTTTAGAGGGCCACGATAAATGGTTCCCAGCCTCTCATCCCCACCAGCTGCATCACAGCAATGCGGACAGGGACAGTAATTAGCAGCAGCCCATTTACATCGCAGCACGCTTTTGTGAACGCTGTGCACTGATGGCTAAAACACACCCCTGCCTAACCCAGCGACATGAGAGATCGTGGGATCATTTCAAAGTGCTCTGGGCTTTCCTAGCTGCGCACAGAAGTTGAAAACAGACTAAGCACACCCTCCAGACTCAAAACTGAAAGCAAGTGAATGATGTTCAGCTTGTATTACACTTACAATCTAAGTCACTGTCACGGATACTCAGTCTGCGTTTCCACATGATTGATTCCCTTAGCTTGGCAAGAACAGACAGTGACTTTTCCACGTACAGTTTCTGGAAGCAGGATGCAGAGCAGAGGCCGACTTTTCCCAAAACGTGAAGCTTGCCAGAAATTCCGTTTTCACCGACAGGTTCTGCTCAACGCGCTGCACTTGTGACTGTCCTTGAGATGAGGAACACCACCTGGTGTAAAAAGCTCCAGTAAAACCACATGGAAGAACTTCATTCATGCTAAATGGCAATTTCCACAGAAAAGCATCCAGCCAAATTTACCCAGCACCGACGATCCCAGTTCTCCACTTAGCTGTGCAACATCAGGCATAGTTTCAAGCAGAGAAGCCAAAAGAATCCAGAAATTAAAAACCACTTTCCCCATATTCCACTCAGCAGCTGTCACACAGGAAACACAAGTGGTGTGATTAATTCTTCCAGTTACATTTCTGATGCAAGAGCACCAGCCTCTTAGATTTGGGTTTTATTGCTGTGCTCTGCCTCCCCAGGCCAATCATAAGAGTCAAATTTTGACAGATTTCATACTGTGAGGCTTTTAAACAGTCAAATATTGCTTTATTATTTAGAATATCATTTTTCAGTTTTGTTTCCAGCTGTATGTAGCACTGAAGTTTGCATTAATGCACCGCATTATATCATCCTTATCAGACAAGTTTCCTAGGTACAGCTGATTCTCCTTTTTGATGTTCTTCAAGAGCTATTAAAAATGCTGACCATAGAATATAGATTTTCATTAATATTTCCTCTTCTTTTGATCTGTTCCTTTGATTTACCTGACTCTACGATCCAAATAATCAGAGGAGTTCCTGTCTTTCATGCAACAAATGCAATGCCAAAACTTAATCAAACCAAGGTTTTTAAAGGGAAAAAGCAGTACATTTAAAGAGCCTTCCCTCGCCCTATCTCACAGACGGTTTTGAGAAAAACAGGCCTCGTGAAGATGAACCAACCGAGTACCCAGCAGCACTGGTGTCTAGAAGACATTCTTCCCTTTGTAGGCACGACAAACATTTCTGCAAACAGGGAAGCTGCCGAGAAACTTTAGATCAGGAGGGAGACAGGGTTTTTTCCACAGGAGAAGAAAACAAGGTGTTCCTCTAGGGTTTTACCCATGCCGTCTCTTGTTTCAATTCATTTTTCCCCTGCAAGGTTAAGTAGTTGATGTGTTCTCAGGACATCCATTCGACTGCATACTTGTTTTTCAGGCCCGCTTTGGCATAAGGCTGCTGTTCTTATTCCTCTTGGTATTGTTCCTATACAGGAAGGCAGGAAAATATGTTTCCAGGCTCCTAATATATGTTTGTTTTCCCTTATTGTTGTTCGCTCTGTTTACACAGTGGCTGTTTTTCTTCATCTTTGATGAAATTTAAACACTAACAGAAGGAGAGAGGTTTCAGGGAGTGGAAAATAAAAAGGCAGACAGAGCAGTGATGCAAAACACAGACTCGGTTTTCAGCGCTGTTTTCTTGCAGAGTCAACCTTGACCCCAAGGTGCCCAAACACGCTGCAAGTGCAATGCACACACTTCTGCAGCACGACCGAACGCCTCGTGTCCCAACTGGTTTTACATCAGTGACTGACGGAGCAGCAGCGGTTCCCAGGAGCCGGGCTGCCCCAGAACACTGCAGCGTAACCACCCCAGTGCCATTACGTGGCCATCACGGCAGCTGTGGGCAGGGTTGGGCTGGTTCCTTGGGACTGCTCCAGTCTAGCTCTAGCCTGCTCCTCAAACATATGGATGCTCCATGAGGAATCAGAGCATCCCCCACCCTCTTCCCAGAGGCAAATCACTGCCTGGGGCCCTTAAACAGAAGCACCACGCCTGCGGGTTGGTGAGAGCAGCCACTGACAAGGGCTTATCTCTACGTTGTTTTATAGACTATATACTCTGCTGTCTTTTTTCCCCATTTCCCATACTTACCTGTTGGCACCATGATTTGTACCTGCAAATATTGGGGGATATTTAAATAAACCAAAGTATAAAGATGTCTAGGGAGAGGGATATACTCACGGAAATTTCGGTGACCTGTACGAACAAATATAGGAAGCTTGCAGCTTCTCAGAAGAGGGGCCGCGATCACTTCCAGCTAGGCAATGAACGAGCAACCTTTTCTTGAGAATTTGAGATATTTATTTTTTAACAGCACAGTTGAGATACACATAGAAGGGAATAAAGTACATAGATTTGAAAGCTTTCTAATCCTCACAAATGGTTGCCACATCACCCCTTTCAATGAAAGGCTCACAAAGCCTCATCCTTCGAGGAATCGCATTTATTTTCCTCTTAGGAAAGGACAGCGGGGCCCTTCCCTCCCAGTTCTGCTCAAGGGCAGTGCTGGCACTATTCATCGTCCCACCCCAGCACTGCCTGCTGCCCACAGCCTCAGTGCTACCCCCTGGGTTCTCCTTATAGGACCAGCACATCCCAATACAGTCGTTATTTCACTCAGCATCACTCACACCCTTTGCTCTTACACAGGATGACCTCATCTCATCCCGATTCCAACTGTTTTCCACAGTGATATAATTTCCACGCCTAATAGCATGCAGTCAGAGCCAGGTTTGAGCACGAATAACCTCCTGCCTAAAACCACAGAAGGGGACCCACGAGGCCGGATGGCTTCGCAGGTAACCTGGATGTGCCTCTGTCTGGCACCTTCTTCCTGCTCTTATTTTCCCCGTATCTAACACGGCCTTGCCTGTCAATACAGGCTTTTTATCTCTCATCAAAAGCGAGCAAGAGTGAACCCACAGGATATTTTGGAGACATCCAGAAAAAACCCTGACCTATCACTAAAATTGTAGGAATCAATGGCCAGCTCTGGAAGACGCAGGAGGAAGCATAAAAGAAAAATACTCCTCTGAGCATACCATTATTGTTAAATATCACCATTCCAAACGTAGGAGATAAATTTTCAAGTGTTACAGCAGGTCTCAGAACCCTATTAATAGAAATTAGAGAGAAGTCTAATAGAAAAAGACAGAGAGGAAGCCATTCTCTCCACTGCTCCCTGGGGAAGGTGAGAAGAGACTGAAAGATGACACTTTATCTCTCCTAATTCCTCTGGGACCCATAATCACAGCATTCATTCAGCAAATAATAATAATAAATATGGTCTGAACTGACTCCAGCTATTTCAGCTTTAATAAATGGGTTGAAATAGTGGCAAATTCAGATACAGAGAGCATCTTTTCAATAAAATCTGATAGGGTTATTAATAACATTAATGGAGTACCGTGCCGTCTCCATTTTGTTAATAGTTGCCTCACTCTCCCCCGGTCCATTCCCCAGCCCTGCACAGACACAGAAACACACACACTTTTCCCTCCAGTGATGACAAATTCAGACTGTCAGCATTCTGCTGGCAATGCATCCCAAGAATTAGTCAAATTTGACATGATTTTATTGTTTTATGGGAACTGCCAACAGGGATTTTTCTGCCTGAAGTACATTTATATCCTAGTTCAAATCAGATCCTGGCTTAGTTCATGGACACAAAGGGGATAAGCCAGGAAACCTGCAGCTCCTCAAGGACGGGAACAAGTTATGACCACGATGGGATCCTTATAGCCTTACTCCAGCTAGTTTTACTCTTTTCAGCTTGTCCCTGACTCCTAGGACAGTTTTACCTTCCAGCTTCCTACGTCAGGTGAAACGTCCTGGTGCACGACCACAGCACTTGGGCTGCTGGTCCAAAAGCAGGCTTAACACGACCGAAAGCCCTTGCAGGCAGCTTTAAAAGAGCTGAAATCTACCTGCAGAAGAACAAGTGCAAGCAGGTAGATGGGCCCAGTTTGCCCAGTTTTACTGTGACGAGCCAGTCCAGAAGGCTCTTTGTCATCGCCTCCACCTCCCACCCGTTTTAAGCAGTGTGACCTCGCTGCCGTTGCACTCCATGACAAAACCACCACTGGTTCCAGCTGTGCTGGACCAAAACGTAACCGAGGCCTTTTGGTACCCCGGGATTTAGTCCCCCTTATGCCCTTTTACATCAGCTTTTAGCAGCACTTTCAAAGTCACATTTTTACAGACCTAATGAGATTAAAGACTGTATTCTTTTCCCTTTGCATTTTATGCTTTCAGCTGTGACTTCCCTAAAATGATTTTGGTTAGTAAACAAGATGGCTTTATGATTAAAGAGAAATGCATATCGTTTTCCGAGTCTCATATTTAGATGCAAGGAAGGAGCACCCAAAGCCACGCTGTTTTACATCACAGCACTTCCCTTGCAGGGAGACAAAAAGGAAAAGAAGAGAAATAGAATTACAGAGTTGCAGAGAAATGAAATGTTTGAACAGAAAATAATTTCCCTAACTCATAGCCTGTAGGCATAACCTGTCATAACTCGGCATGAATTGAACAGTCAGGGAGTTCAAGTTTTCTGCAGCTTACCATAAACTAATATGCTCCGTCACATCATCCTCAGGAGGCAGAAATTTGAAAGAGCCACTGTATTTAGAGCAACAAAAGTAATTCTGTGGTTTAATAGAATTAGAGGGAATCATCAGAAGCCCAAGTGCAGATGGAGACTAGATGGAAGGTGACAAAAAAAATCCCAACCCACACACCACACCAAAGAAGGGGGAGCTAAGTAGTGACTTCTATTTTAAGCTCTTGTAGAGACCGTGGACTTCTCAGTTCAGATCCTACAAGAACTGCACAGTTTTACATGCACAAACCCAGAAAGACTGACGAATCTGCACTTGTAACGGGTGCCTCGTACCCCAGGTCTCACAACGAGGTGGGCCAGCTTCAGAGGCAAGGCAGAAGAGCACCCCACAGCAGGCACCGCTTTGAGAAACAGAGAACAGTGTTAAGGAACACTTGAAGAAAAATGTCTGCATCGAACAAGACAAGCAAGGTTCTCTTCCTGCCTTTATGCCTCCAGTGTCCTCCCCTCCCTGATTGTCACGGGCTTACTCAGGTCTGAAACCAATGCACAAAGCGTGCTACGGTGCAAGTCCTAGCTGCTACTCCATGAACAAGATGCAGCAGAAAAAAAGACCACGGTTACCTTAAGATAGTGTCCTCCCGGCTGTTCAGAACATACACACCCCAAAGAGCGGGGATCTCACCAACAGCACAGGACAGCTCCCTGTCTGCCCCAGCTCACCCCCAGGTCTGTATCAGGGTTTCAGAGCCAGGCGCTCTTTTCTGCTCCCTGCCACCCCTGCCCCATACCGTGCAGCAGCCTTCCCAGAGACACAATCCCTTTCCTCCGTGCACAATCCCACACATTTTGCTAGGTTCCCTCTTCCAGAAAGGCCACAGCTGCTACCCACCTGACCTAAGCAGGAGTCTGGCAGGTGCCTGAAACTCCCAGAGGCTGTGACTTCCATGAGTGCCTTGTCACGGCACGAGATACAGCCTGTAGCATACAGCAGTACCTCTGGCGCACCCAGATGGGTGTTATTGGGTGGGATGAGGGGTGCTTAGCTCTGAGGTACCTGTAACTCACAGGTGCTTCCATTCCTAGTCTCACCAGGGTAAGGTAGTTAATTTCCTCGCTTTTGTGGGAGGTAACGTTTGTGGTACCACCTGGACAAACTGCTCAATTTGTTGAAGGTCAGGAGTCTGAAGTAAACCTGCAAACCACATCCCGACCTTCCAGCGCTCCACCCAGCACCCTACCACACCTTCTCGCTAAAAAGACCATTTCCTCAATAAAGGAAAATATTAAGAACCCAGCTTTCAAATGAAAGACCAAAAAAACGCGAGCAAAAGAACCTGCATTCATTCACACACAGCACAACCCACCCTACAAACAGCCCCACAACCTCAGTGTGGCTTCGCCCGTTTACCGCCCTGAACAAAGGGACAGCAGCCAGGATGTGACCTGCTCAGCAGCAGGGGCTTCTCCAAAGCACTCCGTCTGACCTCGGTGTAATGAACAGAATTAATATGGCAAAGCCTCTAACACGGCACCACTTCCCAGCAGCGCAGCCACAGCCTCTAATTGATTAGTCCATAAAAATCTGTGCACTAAATTGAAAGGAGCTGCACTAATTCTCTTTTATGTTAAATTTCTGTCTTTCTCCTTTATCGAATCCTTCGTCGAATGTCCCTTCTGCTGCCTATTGTGGGCTTGCTCTGGGCCTGTTTTCCTCTTGCCCAGATTAAGTACCTAATCAAAATCTTGTCTCCCTTAATGGCATAAAATTGAAAGATAGATATTGCACTTTACACAGCTGATTAAACACTAGAATGTGGCTAAATGCTTTACAGGGCTTGTTACATTAACTAACTCTGTCATCTGCCAGCTATCTTATAATTGCATATGCTCATGTTGCTACTGGTGAAGCCAAGGTAAGATTTCTTTTCCCTCCATTACCTCTTTCCACTCTCCCTCCCTTCCACGTTGCTCCCTACCAGCTGCCATGCCAGTGATGAGCTAAGAACTTCCCTGCAACAGTCACCTGAAGAAAATCTGTCTGATGCCGTTTGCCTACGACTTCCCCTCCACATTCAGCAGCCCCATCACTCGTTTGTGGCCATTCAGTGTCTGATGTGATAGAATGGGACAGGAAAGGCATGCAGCCATTTTTCCAGAAGGAGGCAGGAACAATCCTGCCCACGCTTGCCCTCTTCACAGCTCTGACGCTAGACATCTTGCTCCAGAAGCCTGAAGAAAGCAAGGATGGAAGAAAAAAAGTGCTTAAACCAGCGTGCATACGAACCTGCAGTAGTCTGAAAGTCCCACTGGCTTGTCACAGCATGGTATGACGTAGGGACCCCATGCTGCACGTCTTGGCTTTTGCCTTTCGTTGTAGTAATAACGATGTGGATGGACTTTCTGGAAGATTTACAAGTCTGTCCCAGCTGATCTGCCTTTCAGAGGAGAGTTGCACCTTCTGCAGATACTTAGAGAGCCATCTCTGAATATGATCTTCAGCTGGGTTCCTTCAAGGAAGAAACAAACCCTAAAAGGCTTTACCAAAAATTCTTTGCAAGAAAGAAACATGGTAGTGGTTTTTTGTTGTTGCTTTTGTTTTGTTTTGTTTTGTTTTTTTTTTTTTTAATGTTCTTAGGAATTGTTAAAAAGGGAAACATTAATCAGGACTCATGTTTTGTTAAAAGATACAAACCAGGTAGCCAAATATTCCGCAGCCAAGATTTGTCTTCTGTGTCACAGACAGGCCCAGCAAATTTTAATTTTAGAAACAGATCTGCTCCTTTGCACAAACACAGATATCTCCATATAAATTGCTTTCAAGTAATTGCCAAAACACTCTTCCTTTTAATGGAGAAAATAGACTACACATTACATCCAGACTGTAAAATACAGAAAGCTGGTTCAGCTCGTGTGCATTTTTGTCTGACCCCAATCTTTTACAGGGAATCTATTTGTTAAGCAATAAAATAACGTGTCTTGCATTTTTCCTCCTATATTACCCTAAAAATCATTTTTCCTGCTCCAAAATTCCTTCGCAGAAGGTGTTCAGCCTCCTTCTTTCTAACCCTGGATATCATTATACAAAGGCAGGACTCCAGCCAGGCAAGGAGGATCTGTCTGAACACACCGAAGCCAGCGTGCTCCTCGGGACTGCACTCACAGCCAACCAGTAACGCCGTGCCCCAAAAGCACCCAAAGGCCCCATTTGTTTTTCCCCAGGGGATAAGAAGCAGGGGTTTACTGGGTGGGTCCCTCACTCCAGTTTAAATGGTACCTAAATCAAGCTGATCTGAATCAAACATTACAATTTTAATGGCAATTAATGATCGATTAATTGTTTTCTTATCCCACAAGGGTTCTGTTCCCTCCCATCTTCCATGCCTTGGCTCTGTACAGAAACCACACAAATGAGTTCATCACACCACTGTTAATGTTTTATAAAAGCTTACTAGAGGCTATTACGAAATCTTTACTAAGTGCTTGGTATTAAATATTCATAAGGGCACAATATATATTTTAATAAGACATATTGCACGATACAAAATTGAACCCTGAACTAAACATTAAGATCACGGGAAAGATTCATCTGAAAGCACAGGACTGGATATCCGCACAGGAGAGGCACCCGCAGCTCTCTCCTAACCCTCCTTTTTCTTTGACTGACGATGTCCCTCTCTTCTGTAGTTTTACAGTTAGTAAAATTCTTTGCTTTTAACTCATACCAATTCCAACTTACCGTTCTACATTGCAGAGGAAGAGAACAGCTCCCCTTCGTATCAAGAGCAGTACGTAATACTAGATAGCAACATGGATTCAACAGGTTTCCAAAAAAAAAAGAACAGTTCTAAATTGACTTGCAGGTAACAGAGGCAGGTGGAAGTTACCTGGGTATCAAACAGCACAAAGACCATCTCAAGGGGGTCATTCAAAGCGGACAATTCTTTGCAAGCAAGTGCTTCCAAAACAGAAAAGTGAGAGGCTTTCTGACCTGACGTGTTATTTCCTGCTGCCGAGTTCTGAGCTGGACAACAAACGGGCACAGATCATAAGCAAGACCAAGCCTGAGCGTTTCATTTGGCCGGAGCCACGCTCACGCAGCAGCCCCACAAGGCAGCCCTCCCGGCAGACCCTGCCAGCAGTGCCGCACGAAGCTCTCACCAGGCCTACGTATAAGCAGCGCCTTCGGTCCCTCACCCCCAGGATCAGACCCACAAACCAGGATATTAAGTCCTTTTATATGTACAAACCCCAACGCTGTGATCCCTGCCAAGCCTGTGTTTTTACGCTGAAGCACATTTTGCAGGCAGGAGATTCCCAGAACGTGCCCTCCAGCAGGAGGGGACCACCTGGAGCAGCGCACAAGCAGAGATGTTATTTCCCAAGGCTGACCTGATGAGGTGCTGGACATCCCCGACGGTGCAAGGAATCCTGGGCACCTGGACTTTTTAATGGTTTTCGAGTACAGGAATATTTGGAGATACTGTCAGAGTTCTAGGATCACACAAGATCCTAACGACGTTGCTTACTGGTGCTGAAATTCAGCAGCACGCAGAAGGCCGCTCTTGCCTGTAAGGACGTTAAGGACGTACCTCTCAGCTCCAGATAACCGCAGGGCACCCGCAGCAAATGGAGCTGACCGTGC
Source organism: Heteronetta atricapilla (assembly GCA_011075105.1). Classification (NCBI taxonomy): domain Eukaryota; kingdom Metazoa; phylum Chordata; class Aves; order Anseriformes; family Anatidae; genus Heteronetta; species Heteronetta atricapilla. The sequence continues at coordinate 2,966,928 of CM021750.1, forward strand.
CGCTGGGCACAGAAGAGGCCGGACAGCAGCTGCCCAGGCTTGGATCTGCTGAAACTGCCGGGGAACAGCGTCCTTCAATCAATTTTCTTCTAAAGACCTTCCAGGCAGTGGGGTGGAGGGCAAACTGGGCACAAATATCACAATAAAGCATCATGAATGAGAAGTCAGGGAAGAAGAAATATATATACACTTTAAAAATAACACGAAGCATCATTTCAGGAGCTACAAGTTGTTTTCATCAAAAACAAAATCATGTTGTCAGTGATGCTCAGGAATAGCTCACCAGCAGAACCTGTGCAGAACCTGTATGAGCTTTACGGAGCAGTCTCCTCTAGCTTTGTTTTTATTTGGAAGAAAAGAAGCACTTGAGGAAGACCAATGTTCCCAGAGAGAACAGATCTGTCACTCTGAAACCCTGTATGCTCCTAGCTGATCCCCACTTCACAACCTGCCTTCTGCTTCTCCCCAGGGACTTTTTGATTAAATGTGTGTGAATAAAAAGTATCAATTCCCATTTGAACTACGTTAAATTAACAGTGACCTGAATCAGACCCCACAGTCCTGACAGCAATTAGTTATCAATGAATCATTATCCATCTCTAAATGTAATTCCATGCTCCTTCCAAACTTCTTTGATTTCATGTGCATGGAAAAAGAGCATTTAAAAAAATAACTCAATAAAGTAAGAATCTTGCCGACAGGAGGGAGACAGAGTACAGAACAGTCACCTTTTTCTTATTACCTTCTTTCATTAATTTTTCACATTTCCAGAAGAGTCAGAAGCAAAGTAAAGCCAGACCAAAATAAAAACTAAACAAAACCAAAACCATCAACTTGTTCCTATAAGGAAGGTTGTCTTCTCACATACCTGAGCCCTGGAATACAACTTTGGGGTTCTTAATTCCCCTTCAGAGAAAAGGGCTTTGGTGTCGCTTCCCAAGCTTGCTTTTTTTTGTACACCGCCCAGACAACAGCATCTCAACGCATGGGGGATTACCACGAGCAAGGGTGTCCTGCTTTGGGCTGGGCTGGAGTTAATTTTCTTCCCAGTGGCTGGTACAGTGCCGTGTGTTGGATTTAGGATGAGCACAACGCTGATACCACAGGGATGCTGCAGTTGCTGCACAGCAGTGCTCGCACAGAGCCCAGGGCTTCCCAGCTCCTCGTGCTGCCCTGCCAGCGAGCGGGGGGCCACAAGGGGCTGGGGGGACAGCCAGGACAGCTGGCCCAGATGGCCCAAGGGACATCCTGTGCCACAGGGCGCCGTGGGGAACAATAAAACTGGGGTAAAGATGAGGATCAAGAGGGACACTGTGAGCGATGGCATTTGTCTTCCCAAGGAACCACTATGTGCAAGAGCCCTGCTCTCCTGGGGGGGCGAACACCTGCCTGCCCCGGGGAAGCAGCAGATGAATTCCTCGTTCTGCTGTGCTCACACACGTGACTTTTGCTTTACCCATCAACTGGCTTGGTCTCATCCCCGAGGCCTCGCAGCTTTACCTTCCTCATCCTCTCCCCATCCCAGCTGGGGAGGGCGAGCGGCTGGGGGGTGCCGAGCTGCCCGCTGGGGTTAAATCACAACACAGCGCAGGAAAAAAAGGGACGAGGTTAGAAAGCCTCTTTGGTAGCACCAAGGCTACGTTATGAGGAGACCTTCCTCTTAGGCAGGGGTCGTGAAGTAGCAGGAGCGTAACTCATTTTCTGGGATCTCTCAAGCTGATCTTTGTTCCACCAGAGAGACAAACAAATTTGTTTACCCTTAACAAAGCAAACCACACACAAGGTTTTTCTGAAAAAAGAACATTGAGGTGTCTGGCTGCAACCTTAGGTCTCTGTTGCAGATTAATTATCAATTTTAAGATGTAATACCAATTCCTGGTGGCTTGTGATGACCTTCCTGCTCCCACAGCAAAAGGACAGCTGTCACCTCCGCACCCTGCCTGTCCTGCCAACATCAGCACTTTCTGGCCCCGGCAGGGAACCGCTCCAACTGGAGCAGTGCGGTACCGTGACCTGGTTCATCACAACGGCTCTCTGCACAGCCAAAGGAAGACACAGAACACCAAACTTCTGTATCTACGTAGTGAAAGTGATGGAGCACCAGCAGGAGCACCCTACCAGGACAGGAAGACACTGGGACCACCCAGCCCCATCTCCAGCACAGGTCCGAGGAGCGTGCTGCCGGCCACCACGGTGGGCTTGCTGCAGAACACAATGGAAGGGACACCTCCAGCACACCACAGCTCAGCAAGGAAAAAGCCTAAAAGCCACCCAAAAAATGATGTAAGCCTGGACGTGCAGCTCCTGCAGAGAAATAAGCCCCCAGCACTGCTGAGCACTCTCCCAGCTGTCAGGTTGGATGGTGGCCCATGTTTCTGTTACCCCATCACTGAAATTGCAGCTTGGCCCTTGCTGTCACCTGCACTGCGGGGAAGGAGGGCACCAGGCAGGACACAAAAGGGGAAAGGGAGGGACTTTGGTGTGGGTCTGCAAAGCCACAGCTCAGGTGATACAGACCAGCCTCTGGGAGCCAGAGAAGGAATGCTGTTACAAAGACGGGACTGCCTTTACTGAATTACTCTTGCTGACACTTCCTGCGCCCACAGCTGCGGAATCAGGACATGAGCAGCAGTCAGGTCAGTGCATCCATCAGCTCAGCAGTCACCCTGAGGTCTTGGGGGAGCACCAACAGCACCCCAAAGCTGTTTGCCGTTAAAGCTGGAAACCCCTCCAACATGGAGACCTCTGTGCTCCAGATCCCAAAGTAAGAGAAGTTTCTGCTGTGACATACGATGACAAGAGGGAGATCAAACTCTCCTCCCACACTCTTCCAACATCATTAATTCCACCAACCTCATAAGATTAATCCTGATGTGTCTCTCTCATCCTGGACGTTGCAGTAGAATTGCATTGGACATCACTGAGTTTACTGATAAACAATTCTAGCTTGGAACATCCATTAAAATTAATAGTGGCAAAGCTACAGAATGGTGAAGTTCGGAAAATTGTGATCATTGGAGGCTCATGGTAGGTTCTACCTAGATTTCAATTTTATGACAACTTTATAGTTTAGAATGGTTTGCTCATCACCTTTTCCATCTGGTTCATCCACTAAATGCAAGGGAAAAAAGGGAAAAAAGGCAGAACCACGATTTGGCCACAATGAATTCTTCCCCTTTTACTGTACGGGAGAGCTGTGCTTGCAGGCGTAATTTGGGCATTGTTTTTAAATGCAGAGAACAGTACAATAGATGCAACGCTTATCAATTATTAAAGCCTGCACGAGGCTCTCTTTTCCTTCTCCACAGCTTCTCCTTTAATCCTCACGCGTTGTTGGAGGCTCTGGGGATGAGTGACACTCAGCACATCTCTGTCATGCCTCCTCACCCACTGAGTGCCCGACGTGGGGAGACAGCACACGTGTGCTCGTGCAGATTTGAAACACTCCAACCTAGTTCGTTTCTCTTCACTCCCTGCATTCCTTGAACCAAGTTTCTTGCAAAGGGAAGAGAGAAACCTTGCCATCTGGAGGAGCGTCCAAATATCATCACTTCATCTGCTACATGATTAACAAGCTTTTCACACCTTGTAAGATATTAGGAATGAACAAGCAGTAAGAAAAAAATAAAAAGTGTATTTTTGTAGGGTTTTGCTGGTAAGGTATGTTTTGATGTAATTATACTATTTTTTCCTCAAGGAAAAAGGTGGTGGGGGTTGAGGGGTGGGGGGGAGAGAATGAGAATACACTTAAGAAAAGAGCTGTACAGACATAGCCTGGAAATACCTGAGCATCCTACCTCACACAGCCCCTTAGCTCCCGGAGCATCCCCGCAGAGGGCAGGCTGGCAGCGGCAGCTGCTCCGGTGCTCCCCGGACATTGACATCATCAGCTGCAATTTTAAGTCACTTCCAGTTCTCACAGGGAACACCGCCACCACGAGCCCAGGCAGGAGCTAGTTACACGCTCTCACACGGAGATTTTTCAACTGACAATTCTCTACGAGCAGCAGCATTAAAGCAACAATGGTCTGAGCATAAGCGTTGGATGGGATTCCAGGTACAGCAACTGATTGATCAGCACAGCGCAAACAGGCGAGCCTGGGACCTCCGAGAAGGGCCTGCTGTGCGCACAAGCGTGGCTGTTTATCCTCAGCACGCAGCACCAGTCTAGTAAGAAGTTATCCCCTCTGACACAGCCTGTCTTGCTCTAAACACCGTATGGATAAGGAACCCACAACAGCAGTGATTTATGTTTCCAGAAAGTGATTTAACAGAGTTGAGGAGTTTGAGACTACTTCAGACTAATTCAGACATCGAGGAGTTCTCAGCAGCAGAAAATAAGACGCAAGAAGTTGGGCGGCATTAGACCACTCTTCTCCAGTAGCGCACCCCTCACTAAGTTGTCAGGGATGTAAAGGTTCTTGAGGAAAAAAAAATAAAAAAAAAGCTTGCTGCTCACCATCCTGCTGTAACCTAATGCACGCCACCTACCCGCTGGAGTCCCAGCACACGAGTTACGTCCCCGATCTGTTGAAGTGAGTGGAAAGACCTCACAGTAATGTACACGTGATTTTAACTGGACCACAGAAGAAAGTGGCAATGTGCACTGGGAAGCACAAAACCAACCAGTTCAGAACAAAGACAACACCAGAGGAAGTCCTCACGAACGACTGCAGCCTGTATGCTTCAGGAGTGCTTCTGGCTCCAAGCCCAAACAGGCCGTTTTCCACCTGTTTTGCACCTTTCTTCCCAAAACCAAAAAAAAATCAAGGGAGTCCGAAATACCATTTTACATCGGAGGGGATGGACAGGACCACCCCGTGACCTTAGGCAATGAAAAGAACTGGGATTTTTTTTTTTATCAAATCAAGACAAGAACCATTTTGTCCCTGTACCTCCCTACGAAGGCTCACTGTGTGCTGACAAGTACCAGACACAAACGTAAGCCAGAGTTAGAGTTCGGTCACTGGCACAGCTGCTGCACCCAGCAGACCGAAGGGATGCCTGGGTTCCCACCAAGCGGGCTGCCTAACGCCAGCTGCAGGAATCCTGGAGGAAGATGCAAGAACTACAGCTCAAACCCTCTCACGTCCTACAGGGGTCTGCCCTGCTTTATCAAATCAGGAACGATTTGGTAGCGGCTTACAGAACACCACACCGAGCTGAAATATTTAAGGAGGTGTCAGCTTCCTTGACGGCTATTTTAAGAAGTACTCAAAAGCTATTAGTTCATCAAAAGGGTAATACCTTAAAAATCTGTTCCAGCCCTGAACAAGTGTGTTATCGGAGTTCCTGATGTAACTTATACCAATAGTTTTTACTCATTTTCTACATCAGGAAATTTTCCTTTTACCTTACATAATCTTCCTTCACACAACTTTGTTTGAGATTATGGGATATTGTTATGCAAACCTTCCAGTCTCCCCAACAGATATTAGTTGTAAGTGGCCTTTTAATTTAGTTATTTTCCCCCCCATTTAGTATTGCTTTATCCCCTAAAAATCCACTCCTGTTTCAATGCAAGTTTAAACTGCTGCCAGAAAGCTTTTGTTTTCCTATGTTTATTAATAAGCTCCCTCCCGAAATCTACCATTGTGTGCTCTACAGATTGCAAGGAGCATTCAAACGAAAGACAAAGCAGCTGCCAAATGTGTAAGTAAAGCTTGGCCTGGCCAGTAACAGGCAAAAATTATTTAATCCTCCTTAACACTTTGCAAACCACGCAAGAAAATATTTAGGGGAACAGCATCAAACCCAAGATCCATCAAATTAAGTTTTGACACTTAAAAGAAGAGCGACTCTGGAGAGATCAGCATTGTTCGTAGTTCAATTAAACTGCAAAATGATGGGTTCTGTTGAAGAATTTAGATATCTTTTCCTATCACAACAATTTTAGAGAACCAACCGTATGTACAAAACCAGTGACTTTCAGAATAGCCACTTCTTATAAGGGAAGGTAAACAGAACTCCCTACGGAGCCCTTTCAGACTTCCCACTTGAAAAAAAGGTAAAAAATAGAAACACCCAGTTTCAAATACATTTGTCTTCAAAAAGTCAGGTTTTTAATTGGGAAGTAAGCTAACAAAGGTACTACTGTCAAGTTTAAAGAACAAACTGATCTGATCAGTTGGTTGGACCTGTGCTTTCAAAATAACTAAACCCAAAGAAAACCTTCCTGTTCTGATGCTTCGTTTTTGGAAGCAGAGAGGGAAAAAACACTCCAGTATTATAAATTACCAGTGTAAAAACTTTTCTGCCTACCTCAAATTAGATAGTTTGGAAAGCAAAGAGTAGTTTTTAGTGAATTGAATCACTAAATGAAAAATTATCTCCAAGTTTACAAATTGACAACTGGGTCACATACAGGCAGTGAAATCTCATCACGAGCAAGGTAGTTCCATCGTCAACCTACACTGGTCACAACTTCTAACAAAAAAGAAACATCCACATATAAAGTTTAGCCAGTCAAATATATGTTAAAATTTGTTTCTGATGTAACTGCACACTGGCTACGTAATGGAAGTTATCAGCTCAGAGCAGTTTGGGGACAGGCTGGATCCTCGTCTGAGCCAAGGCATCAGTTCATTGCTCTGTATCTTCTTCTGCTGAAGACTCGTGTATGAACGGACCACTTTAGTACCTTACAAAAAACAAAGGTTGAAAAGAAAACCACCGTCATTCCACCTGTAAGGACACAAGCCATTGCAATCAGAAAAGAATTCAACCCCAAAGGGTCAGGGCCCACCTCGGCTCCAAGTCCGTGGCATTGCCTCTCAAACACCGGGCAGCTCCCGAGAAGAAAGCTGCGCCACACAGAGCGTTATTTCTCCCAGCCTGCTCAAATAAAGCATTTGCATTACCGATGGATTCTTCTTCACAGTTTCTCACCTAAAAACACAGCAGAAGCTTCCCAGGGCTATTGCTTTCACTAAGGAGCTGGGGGAAGGACAGCCCCTGGGACAGAACACACCAAGGATTCGCTCACTGTAGCACAACAGCAAGAAACAAGAACAAAATGCCCCAACGCAGCGTGCCTGCTGGCTCCACAGGCCCTCCATCCCTTTATCTGCACAGAACAACTTGTACGAGACGCCATGCACTGCTGTGCATCGCTGTGCTACTTATAAAGCTGCTAAGAAGTCAGAGGTTTCTGTGCTTTTTCTTCCTCAGTTTCCAATGAAGTTCATCTTTTGGGAATTCTGCAGTTACTCTGTTATAAAATCATCACTTTCATGCACTACCTGTGAAAAGTGAACTGTTTGCACTGGTCTACAGAGCTCCTTAAATAACCAGGGAAAAGCATCCAAACGCAGCCCTACTTACTGATCACAGGTAACTTGTGGACACCTTCCCCCATCCCTCAGCTCCTGCTTCACAGCGTACCACAGATCACTTGGAGCAAACCCTGGCAGGTCACCCCACGCTCGGGAGCTGTCTTCATAACCTGCTCCTGGTGGAGAGAGAGGCACAGCTTGCATTCCCCCTGCTCCTCTTCAGCAGGAGAATTACAAACAGCACCTGACAAAGGCAAAACATTTGTGTAGGTTCACGAATAGCCACTGCAGGCACGCAAAGGCAAGCCTCGGTAGCTAAGATTCTGCCTCAACAAAAATCCATTTAATCTTTCCTAGAAGAGATACGCGACCTTAAAGGAAACAATTTTGGATGCTTCCATTCCTGACCAACCTGAGACACCCTGAGAAGGCCGTTTGTCAGACACCACCACGTACCCACCCTCCATCAAAAGCACGACCCCGGCCATCCCTGAACTGTGCGGAATTAGATGCCAAAAACTCATCAGCAAACTATTGGGTCTCACTTTGGTGCCTGCGCTTGATCTGTTTTCACACAACAGCCTTAATCCTAATTAAGGCTTCTGAATGAACCCCCAGTACAAACAAAATCAACTTCCAAAGAGTAAATGCAGAAGAACAAATCCAACCGCACAGCCTCGGAGCCTGCAGAACCTTCTTGTACATCCTCTCAGCCAGCTCCCATCATCTCGTTAACAAGAGACTAACTGAAGGCCGTCCGGGAGGAAGGAAGCATATGCTCGTCTCAGCATGGATTCCTCCAGGAGGGAGGCATCATCATCACGTTCAGCATTACCCGAACTCAGACCTACTGCTTCATCTTCTCTTTAACCACCAAGTGAAGCCAATAGCAGTAATCTGGCTGCATAACACCAATCTCTCCCCACTGGACGGGGACCGAGTCAGGACAATCACAGTCAGCTGGGCAAAGCAGCACCTGTGTCAGCCCCACCGCGTGGTGCTGGTTCCAGCTGCTCTGCCCCTGCATCCCAACGGACCTCTGACTTTTTGCTGCTTGTTTTAAAGCCAGAGACTGCATCAGAGCACAAACCAGGTGGGAGCGCCACCCTCTGCCAAGCAGCAGCTGTTTTGGAAACCCCGGGGATCCCGGCGGCAGCTGACAGCTCCTGTCCTGATGCGTCCAAGGTGGCGGCAGGCAGGCAGGATGGTGCAACCCCTGTGTGCAGACATAAAGCAGCTTTCCTAGCTGATGGAAAGCAAAAATCCGCTGTCTTCCTAACGGTATCCGGAAGTGAAAGCTCACTAAAATGAATAAAAAGGAACGCCATCCCTCCCTGCCCAACGAGGACCTCCACCCTACAAACAAACTACTCTGAAAAAGACTTGCACCGAGCCAGCAACTCAGCCTAAGTCCCAGCACAACGCTGCGACAGAAACGGCTAACGCTGGTCTGCGAGGTGTCACCAGGAGGAGCAGTGAGCAGGAGGACAGCGACTGCACTTGTGTTCATGGCACTGCTGAGACCAACAGAAGGCTTGCAAAGCTCAGCTGGAGCATATTAACTTTTTTAAAAAAAAAACAATGTTGAGGAAAAACAAAGGTCTGAGCAACTGAGGGAAAAAATAACAGATCTCAAGGAGAGCGGAAAGAGCTCCATCTATTTAACCCATCAGGACTGAAAGGTAACTCGATTAGAGCATAAGTACCTTCATGGGGAGAAAATAAAGGGTATTAAATGGCTCGTTAATCTATCAGGGAGAGGCATAACAAAAACCAATGGCTGGAAGCTGAAGCCCAACTGACTTAAATTAAAAGCCAGGCGCAAATTTTTAGATCACGGGGTGTTCTCCACCTCTTGATATATTCAAATCAAGAAACTGATGCTGTCTGGAGCACCTGCTTTAGGCAGATACAAATTACGCTGCCAGTAGGCACAGAAGTTACGGGATCAAAGCTGTGGTAACCAGGTGTCCTGCAATGGCCTACGATGTACAGCAAGGCAGCGGGACAACCCCGTGCTCCCTCTGACTCCGTGGATCTATGAACTCTGGAAAAACCATCCTTATGCCTTCCTAATAAAGCTGATCACCCTGATTTTCCACCCGCGTTCAGTCACTGCTGAAACTCCTGTGCCTTTCTTACAACACGACTGCCCAGAAGATGGGAGCTAAACCCAAAGCCAGTTGAACTATGTGCAGAGGCACCACCAGAAGCTAATTTGTTGTGGTTGCTTTTAAAAACGAGTTTTGCACTCATGAGTGGTATCAGACTGATGACACTGATAAACTCTAGGTGGCAGGGACTAGGAGGGGAAAAAGTAGGGATTTAAAATGGTGCGAGCACACAAAGTACCTCATCCAGCAAGATGCCTGAAGGAATCTTCTGTGAATTAAAGAATGCAGTTTATCATCCCCGTTTGTTCTGGTCCAGCCTTGCAATTCAGATCAAGAAGAAAGGGTACTGGTAAGCAACTGTGTATTTACACAATCAGTTTCATAGAACTCGTCTCCAGGTTCTTCCAAGTTTCTCACAAATACAATATATATATATTTGGCAAAAAAATGGTGAGGGAGGTAAAAGATCATAACTTCTCATACTTCTTGGTTATTTTTGTTGTGTAATGTACACAATCCACAAGCTGAACTGACACCTCTTGCTAAATACCACTTACCACTTAGTGAATTGACAGCGTCACATAAGGTATTTCCTTTGGCTCAACATTCCAAATAATAAACCATATTGGCAAGAAAACTGACCTTGGTAATCTCAAGATTTGGTCCCCACACTGAAAATTCACTCGCACCACTCCGTGGTACTGGATTAACTGGTACAGAATGAAGGACTGCACCGTGGTGGAAAGAATATTAAATGGCACACGAGTCTGCTGGTCAGAACAGCACAGGACTTGGACAGCCCATCAGACAACACTCCTTGTTATTAGGTTTTCAGAGCAGTGCTGAAGACACGAAAACGTCTCAGCTTTTCCCAGCCCCGCTTCCCGAGCCACGTGCCATCAGTGCGGGAACACCTGCCTGTCTGCATGAGAGCGGCAGCGGGTGCTTCCCGTCCCCCATCCTTCCTTGCTGCTTCCTTCTGGGATTGTGAAGTGTTTGCCTTCAAAGAAACAGGCCTGGTTCACCCGCAGTATCAGCGGAGATTTCAGTTTTCCCTTCCCGTACATGTAATGCCCTTGTGAATGAAAATCAGCATGAATGAAGCCAGCTTTGTCCGCACTTGCGCTGTGGATATGCACAAACTCCAGGAAGCCAAGACTTAATTTGATCTGAAAACCCCCACAGCCAATGCATTTTAAAGACAGAACCACAAAGCCAATCAATAGAGACCATTCAGATACTTGCTGTCAGCGGCTAAAAGAAAATGGATACCGAGAAAGCCATAACTATGATAAATTTAGGCGCTGCTTCTCTCTGACTAATGTAGGCACTAAAACACTCCATGAATATCCTGCTTTGAAACGTGTCATATTTCTGAGAGGCCAATCAATCTCTGGTTCTCTGTGGACCACATTAAAATACATTTGTCACTGTACGTTTATGAAATATTGATGGTGTTTTTTAGGGGGGGGTGTTAGGAGGTGGAGAGGTGGATCAAAAAAAGGGGGAGGGAGAGCTACTTTAATGAATTATCTTTAGGCTAGAAGAAAAAGAAGAAACAAATGTAGCTGCTTATTGCGGATGAGGGCAAAAAACAGGAAACAGAATTGCTTACTGAAGGACGACGTTTGTTGGATTAATAGGAAAGATCATGTGGCTGAATGCGCTACACATGCGCTTCGGTATTTCAAGCTCAATTTGACCCAGATTTATGATTTTATTAAATCTTTAATTTCCTAAATTTGGTAACTAATATTAAATCAGAACTGCATTAATGACAGCCAGGGGGTGGAAATCACAAGCGTGTCTGTGCTGCAGAGGGGAGCAGGATTCCGCTGTGCACCGCACCGTGCTTACACCTGAGAGCAAGAACGAGCACCTGGGTACCAGCACGCTTCGCCAGCCCGCAAAGCAGAGAGGCTTCAGGCAGATGATAAATGGAACAGAAGCAGGACATACAGACGAACCATCCTTCACAGCGGTACACCTACCTGCATGTGCTCAGCACCTGGAGCTCCAGGTATTACTCACCAAGCAAATTCCCACCTTCAAGAATTTACTGTCAAAATGGCCAAAAAACAGGAAAAAAAAAAAGACAAAAATAGGATCCAAGTTGGAGGAGGTGTGAACCAAGTGACCCGGAATAATTAATTTCATATTATAAAGGAAGCCCCTTGCAGAGCCAGGCTGTGAGTCCACAGACAGCCCGGCATTTCCCAGGCACAACCACTCCACCTTTCCGAAACCCGATCTGCTAAACACGTAACAACAGACTGCGCTTCCGCCACGAGCAGCTCTGCTCAGGTCAATAAACCTATTCACAAGTGTAAAGTTAAGCCTGAGCCTAAATACTGTGCTACTGTCATCTACGTTTGTAACTGAAGTGCGGAACTAAAGCTAGTTTGTGTAAATAATCTAAAATAGGGTCATTTTTCACTATTTCTGTCAATGCAAAAGGCAGTTTTTCAGATACGAACAGCAGCAGCATTCACTGAAAGAACAAAAAGTAAATCCTCACACACTTTTTGTTTTTAAACACTCGTGCTAAACTTTTAGGCAAAGACATTATGACATGATTGTAGGAAACATCACTTAGGCAATAAATAGCACATTTTGCTTTAGTGATGAGTAACAACAAAAATAAATTGAGGCAGAAGCTTACAATTTTTCATTTTTTGCAGATCTGGAAAAAATACCAACTTTTCTATTACTTTTGGCCAGTAGCCCAAGCATCTTCCCCCAGCCTCCAAACAAACCCCACTCTTCTTTCTGGAATTCCCCAAACCAATATGCAGATCCACCCTCTATTTTCTTTGCCATAGTTAAGGTTTTTTCCTGTAACAGTTTAGATATTTGTCATTAAAGAAGTTTTTCCACCTCTGTTCCCCCACCTCCAGCAGCTTCAGCCAAACTGAAAACTTCCACGTGCATGGAGGGCAGGGGAAGGAAGCGTTTTTTTTCATGCTGGTTTGAAGCAAGTTTAAACATTTTATCATGCTCTACTGAAGCAGAGTGATTTGCTGGAGAGTCAGTTCAGTACCACATTACACTTCCTGCAATGCTGCTTTTCTCCAGAACAGTAGTTCAGGTTCCCAGATCCTCCCCTTTTCTCCCCAAAAAGGCTGCAGTCCTTGATGAAGCTGCTTTTCCCAGCACACACTGCAGAGCTGCTTCCTCCATAATGCGCTACGTGCTTAGGCCTTGACATTACTAAACCGATTCTCTTTTCTCACCCAGAATCTGATCTCAGAAGTCAGCATTTTGTTTCCCTTTACCCATCTGTAACGCACCCGGACATGGCTCATCTGTTCTGGCTGTATTAGGTCAGCTGTGGTGCGTGATGAGCTCAAATATTGCCATATTTTCAAAGATGCAGCCAACTCCAGGACATTTTGGGCAGCAACCTGCACCCGCTGCAGCTGTGGCACACACACACGGAGGTGGACGGATCCTTCCTGACCTCCGTATTTTCAGGGCCCTGTGTCCCAGCGCATCGGGGCTGCAGTGCCTGAAGGCCAAGGGAGGTGCAGGCAATGCCAGGCCGGGCCCCCATTGACAGGGCAGGGCCCAGGGCAGGACAGCCAGGCTCAGCAGCAGCAAAAAGTGGCAAATCCGCTCTGATGTCAGCCTGGGAAATCCAGGATATTTAGGAAGGGCAGGGAACCAGACCAGGCACAGGAGCACCCACAGCACAGCCCAGGCCTGGTGCTAGTCAAGATAGTGCCCGGTACCTCTGGACAGGGATATATGTCCACAAACACCTGCTGTGTGTGCCATTAGATCACTCTAACACCTAGGAGCTCGTTACAAAGAGATGCTTGTGTGCCTGGATCAAAATGAGTTGCTTTGCTCCCTCTTCCCCAAATGTTCCCATCTCCCATTGCTAACTTCCCATCTCCTCACTCCTAACACCGTTTGTGTGCATCTCTTCCCATAGCCCCTAGCTTGTCCGAGGGTTACAAAGCGAACGTACCTCTTCCCTGACCCATAATCCAGTCAGGACAGCCACCACAAGAGCAGACAACATCTTGCTCCAACATTACTCACTTACTTGTTCCGTAGACATCAAATCAACTTGTCGGTTCCTAAGCCCTCCAACATGACCGCTGAAGGTTTTGATCTCGGAACAAGCTTGTTCAGGACATTTTTTTATGAGTACAGCATTGTTCCTGGCTGTACCAGGAGCTTTTTCCTGATACTCAGGCTAGGTTTTTCTCCTTTAAATTACCATTTATGTGTTTCCATCCGTATGCTATCCCTGAATAAAATCTCCCCACAAATTCAACACAACGCAGTAACAACCAGAAGAGAAACTTCATAATAAAGCGTATAATAGTACTTGACGTTTTCTGTACTGGGACAAAGCCAGACCCCCATCCCTCTGAGCAATGTGTGGAAGGGCTGGGTGATCCTGACATCTAAAGTTTCAAATCTCTCCAAAATGAAGGAAGTCAATGCTTTTATATGCTCCCAGTTACACTGGAATCAGATAATACAGTCTAATGACCCCCTCTTAGCCTCAAAGTCAGCGATGCCTTCGGGTATGTTTCTAAATAAAACACAAAACCTACGAAAAACTCATTCCCTCACCTCCAAACCCTCCTGTGCTTACTTGGCTGCATCAGTCCAGATCTGCCATGATAGCTCGGGGCAACATTTTGCATTTCTTCCCATTCATTAAAGATCTATGCGTATGATAAGATACGTTAAAAAAAAAAAAAAAAGTAGTAAAGCTAGTTGCTTAGATTCATTAAGAACCACGATTCATGTCATCTCTGATAATGTTTTATACTCAGCATTTTCGTATGCCCTCTATTTACATTTCTAAGCACGCTATAAATATCTGCTGTAAGAGTACAGCGGGCTGGCCGGCCCGCTCGCACCCGCAGGCCTCCTGCCCCCGTGGAAGTCATTCTTCCCAGAGGACAGCCTGACATTCTGGGCACCACACTAGACATTTTTATTTGACGCATCATCAGTTCATGTTAGTTTTGGCTTTTACTTTGTCTTATTTTGTATTTCAGCTTCTAACTGTGACAGCAATTTTTGCATGTTGCTTAATAAATCTTACACAAGGGTCTTTCCACTCACTGCCTTTCTCAGGGCAAAGTCCCACCAAAGCCGGGCCTACACAAAAACCGGTGATTCGCACTTTTAAAATATTCTTACCTTAAGCTAAAAGGCACTCCTGAAAGGAGGGTCGGTTTCAAGCAGGGCTGACTGCCACTTTTTGACTGTAAGCTGATAGTCAGAAATCCTCACCTGAAGCCGGGGCGGTCGGCTCCGGGGCAGCCACGTGCTGCAGGGGAGCAGGGATCGAAGCGGGGAGCGGGCGATCGAGGCGGGCAGGCCTTTTTTTTAATTTTTTATTTCCCTTTTTCCGGCATCTAGACCACTCGAGGGAGCCGTCAGGGCCCGGCAGGCCTCGCGAGGGAGGCTGACGAGGCGCGGGCGAAGGCGGCAGCGCCCCCTCCATGCCGCACAAAGGCCGCCACCAGGGCGGGCAGCCGGGACATGGCTCGCGAGGGCTGGGCGCTCTCACCGCTCTTTTCCAATGGGCGTCACAACCTGCTCGTGAAGAGCCCAGCCATGGGCAGAAAGCCACGGCCCCTACATCCTTTCTGGCCTCTCCAGCCACAGCTGCTGTTGTGGCTACCCAGAGGCCTCGGAGAAACACGCGACCGTCCAAGCCTTGGGCTGCAGGGTGTGCATGAGTTTTCTGTCAGTGTCTGACGGCAGCAGCAGTGGGTGTGCCTGTGGGAGGCATGCGCAGGTCGAAGAACTGCTCAGCCTGGTGGCAGAGCCTCAGGAGGAGGTGAACAGGCTGTGGAGCATCAGGAAATCGGACAGGGAAGTCTGCTGGTGGAAGCATACTCCACCCGCCCTGAGACACACTCACAAGCCAGCCACTACACAAGAAACACAGGTTCCCCTATCCCACCAGGCTGCCACTACACCAAAGACAAAGGTTCCCCCATCCCACCAGTACATAGGAGGGGACCTAGGTCAAGGAGTGAATAGAAGCAGGTTCCTGCTCCAGAACTTGACAGTCAAGACAGCAATGTAGACGAAGGCCCATCCTGGTTGGAAGACTTGCTTAAGGCAAGGCAACCAACCCACCACATCACTACATCTTCCATCAAGAAAGAAAGGAGGGTTATCGTCATAGGCGACTCCCTTCTGAAAGGGACAGAGGGCCAAATTTCCATCCAGACCCAACCCACAGGGAAGTCTGCTGCCTCCCTGGGGTTTGGGTAAGAGACATTACCAGGAAAGTCACCCACCTGGTACAGCCCTCTGCCTACCTTGGGCTTGCAGAGAGATCTGAATAGATCTGCGAGCTGGGAAATCACCAGCTACATAAGGTTTAACAAGAGCAAGTGCTGGGTCCTACACCTGGGACAGGGCAACCCTGGTTATATGTACAGACTGGACAACAAGACACTGGAGAGCAGCCCCACAGAGAGGGGTCTGTTTTTGTCTTGATACCAAGTTGAATATGAGCCAGCAGTGTGCCCTGGCAGCCAGGAGGGCCAGCTGTATCCCGGGGTGTATCAAGTACGGCCTTGCTAGTCAGTCAAGGGATTGTCCCGCTCTACTCTGCACTGGTGTGGCCTCACCTCGAGCACTGTGTGCAGTTCCGGGCACCACAGCACAAAAAGGATGTGAAACTGTTGGAGAGCATCCAGAGGAGGGCAACTAGGATGGTGAAGGGCCTAGAGGAGAAGACATATGAGGAGCAGCTGCGGTCACTTGGCCTGTTCAGCCTGGAGAAGAGGAGGCTGAGGGGAGACTTCATCGTGATCTACAGCTTCCTCACGAGGGGGAGTAGAGGGGCAGGCGCTGATCTATTCTCCTTAGTGACCAGGGATAGGACCCGTGGGAATGGTGTCAAGCTGAGGCAGGGGAGGTTTAGGCTAGACATCAGGAAGAGGTTCTTCCCTGATAGGGTTGTCACACACTGGAAGCACCCAGGGAAGCAGTCACTGCACCAACCCTGTCTTAGTTCAAGAAGCATTTGGACTGTGCTCTTAGTATTAGTCTGAATTTTTGGGTAGACCTGTATGGTGCCAGGAGTTGGACTCGATGATCCTTATGGGTCCCTTCCAACTCAGGATATTCTATGATTCTAAGTCAGCAGCTACTTAAAAAGATTTGGATTGAAGCGTTAAATCCTGGCATATTTCTAGAGTCATTATGATATTCCAATCATGAGACTTCCAATTCTAAAAACTTCAGTCAGAAAAGTTTTCAACATAGCCAGTTGCAGTTAAAGAGGGAAATGTAGCTCATTGT
Organism: Heteronetta atricapilla; assembly: GCA_011075105.1. Taxonomy (NCBI): domain Eukaryota; kingdom Metazoa; phylum Chordata; class Aves; order Anseriformes; family Anatidae; genus Heteronetta; species Heteronetta atricapilla. Next base: position 2,983,612 of record CM021750.1, read on the forward strand.
TAAGCATTTTCTCCACATATTTCATTTGCCTAAGCATTGTTGTATAGAGGTGTGCTACTTCACACAACTGATGTTACCAACATCATGAAAATCTAACGTAAGACAAGCTGTAGATAAAACATCAGCAAAACCATTTAGAAAATGCATTAAAGAAAAAAAATATTTAAAATGTCAAATCACAGAACAGTTGGAAAGACAGGGGGTATACATCAGAAATTTTAACCATAAATCAGGTGACATCTTGGCAGCTCAAATTGTGATTGTTCCCGAGGACTTAAGTATTTGAAAACAGACCTTTCAGAAGAGAGAAAAAAATGAAGTATATGAAAAACACAAAGTTCATACTCAGTACGTCTCTGGAAGATCTAGAGTTTCGATTTAGCATTGCCTAAGATTAGACTGCTTTCTCAGTTTGTTAGGAAGTGATTTACCACATTTGAAATAACTGGTTTCATTACATATGTTGAAACTACAGATAAGCTATATAACAATAACAAAATCTGGTGTCCCTATGTACAAATTACAAGCCCTTTAGATTACAGTCTGTTTTCAAGTCACAAACACTAATATTTCTATTTTAATTTCTTTCATTTTAGGATGCCTTTCCCATTTCCCTGTATATGTTAGTGTGCTCCATACTTAATGCTCTGCAAGAGGAAAAAATCTTCATAAATACACCTCAAAGTACTACAGGAGCTTTAATTCAAGTTGCATGTAATTTTCTCCTTCAAAGTATAAATGAATTTACATTCTGATAAGTTATCTGTGCAGCTACAAGTATTTTCCCAATCCCAAATTTGTAATCATATTTTACATGTATATACATTATACATAATAATGTATAAATATAAAATATTCCCAACTTCACGAGAATTGTCCCCCCACCACATCTTCAAGATCTCTAGATCCTTTGCCTACCACCAGGTTCTGAAGAGAGTGTTTTGTATTACACAAGTTACTACACAAATTTAGAAATTCTGGATGTTCCCAGCTTCTCAGGCTACTGAGTTTCTCTTGAGACTACACTACAAAATATTCTAAGCAATTTATTGCATAAGAACACATATCACTCATGGTTTAATGTTAATATTGTTAGACAAAGTAAATTTCACCTTGTATTTCAACATATTCAGACCCCTATTCCTACTGTGGAAATGTCCAAAAACACTGAAAGCCACATAAGCTACTAGCAAGTTTAGTGTTCCAAGTAATTCATTTACCTTATGAGCATGAATGGTGGAAATGGACACACTCTCTGATGGAAAAACTACTAAGAAACCAACCACTAGAGTATTAGAGCACCTAAAGCTGAGATTCTGGCCTTAATTAGGTGCACCTTGATAGTCTTGTTCCTGAAATAAGGATGGCAATGCTCATCTCCTGCACAGCATTGATTTAGACTTCATTAGATCCCTGGAAGTTTCCAGGGGCAGATAACTGAACAAAGCAAATGATAAAAGACATTTAGTGTTTCTCATGTTTCTTTGGAATTTTTAATCTTTCTGGGCAAGATACCCAGTCTCACCAAACACCTAAGTTATGAGGTAAGCAACAAACTCAGTCTAGCAAGAAAATAGATCATGGAAGAAAACTGAAAGTGTCAACAAAATGGGGTCTAAATATTAAATTTAATTCATCTTTCCTCAGGAAGTGTCTGTCCAACAGAAACACATCAGTTCAAAACTGGTGTTATCTTGAACACCAAAAAGGGAAGAAAAAGTCATTTATAAAACAATTAGAACTAAGGTTTCAGCCTTGGGGGTCTTCCTCAGGGCGTGGTGAAACTAGGACACAGTAAAACTAAACAACATCCTGTTCTTCTTTAGCCTAAGGAAGGCCCCATGGCCAAAATGCCTTCTCTAATCTAATTTTGTACTTTTGACAAACAGGTTGACCTTTCCCCTGCTAATTACTGCTCCGCAACTTGCAACCTATTGCAGCAAATTTGTCCCCTCATTTTTAGAGGTCACACAAATGCATTTATCTGAGACATCTTCAAATCCCACACCTTCATTTATGTCTGGAATGAGCAACTTTGAAACGCTCACTTTGGGAGAAGAGTGAGGTTGTATAACTCAATTCTCCATTGCCTTTCACTTCTGCCAACATTAACTCCCTGGGGAAGGAGGATGAAATGCTACTGTTCTCATCTGGTAGGAGGTTGCACAGTTGCATAAGACCAGCTAAGATGCAAAGCAATGGAGAATAGGACCCAGCAATTTGAGGATGTCACCTGTAAAAAGAAAGAATGGTTTCTGTCATGCAAGTTTATTGCAGTCCAGAAATGTCTACAGTAACTGTGGGCATATAATATGATGTGTAAGGTTTTTATAAATGGGACCCTCGTGGCTTCTTGTCAGAACTGAATCTGAAGTGATGACAGGACATTTGTAAGTCTTTCCTGGGATGCTGAAGGACTTCCATAAGGAATCAACTTGAAGATTGGGCTCTTGAGGCCTTCAGTCAAGAGGAGTCCTTCCAAAAAATGCTGAAGGATTTTGGTAAGGAACAACACAGGTACCCTCTGAAATAGTGAAAGAGCTGAACTGCCGCTTTTGAACTCTTTGCACATCCCCAGGTTACAGAAGAGAAGCTGCCAGGTTGGATGACTAGCCAGTCTGCAGGTTGGGGGTCAGGGGAAAACAGAAAAGAAGAAAACTAACATCTTCATAATGTTGCTGCTACTGATATCACTGTTAAAAACACAAAACGCTGTCTGCTGAAGCATTAGCTTGACTCACCAAGTACACTAACAGTCTGCATAATTTATTTCTCTGTAAGTTTTCAAAAGATTACAAGAAGAAGCTGGAGACAGTGCGGAGGGTCCCTTCTCCCAATGAGGCATTGTTGACAATGGATAAATCTAAGTTATTTCTTACAGCTACTCACTTCCCGTTCACACATATACACCAAGAAATGCTGATAAAACAAATTCTTCTGCAAGCCTTACACTGTCACTACGCAACAACCTTCAGACTAGTCCCCTGCTCCCAGCCTTACAGAGCAGCTGCCATGGCTTCAAAGGTCCCCGTACCAAATGGCTAGTGGTCACACGCATTCAGGGATGCAACTCATGAGTACTCTACCATTGCCTTAGCTTATGCAGAGGTATTGAAACACGTGTACATTTTCTTACTTTGGATTTTTAAACAATAATTAAGAAGAATCCAACGTTAGTTTCAGTATTGCAGTATTTGGTGGTCCATGCTGCTCCAAAAGCTGATCAGCCTCTGTAACGTATTTGTACAGGAGCTGCACTACTAAAGACACAAAAAGAGTCAGCATTCTAATTTACCAGAAATATAGTCATGCACAGCAACACTACCAGAGCAAAAAGCATTCTCTTTGCTCTTAGTCTGGATGTGAGAACAGAGCACTAGCACTCGGAAAAGTAGGTGGTTTGTCCTGCAGTCTTCAGTATGAGCTTTTTCAGCTCAGACTACCTAGCTGCAACCCACCTTGTTCCACTAATTACCATTCATCTCTCAGAACGCTATCTCCAACATGTAGTTCAGACTCTTTTGCCCAACCAAGATTTTTACAAAGGCTCAAATGATGGAAGCATCCTGTGGGTCAGCCTCCCCAGCTCACCTCCCTGCATCCTCCTTGCTTGGACCCATCACCATTCAACTTTCATGCTCACAGTCAGCATTGCCAATATAGAGGAATTTGGAAAGAAGGATACTTGAGCTTTTTGAAAACTACGCAGCTTTCTACTTTCTTGGTATTGGATTTATTATAAAAATAAGCAAGGGATGACCCCATAAGAAAGGCCCACTTTTAAAAATCAGCAAAGATGAAAGTTGTTCCTGCTTTCACTTACAGAATCAGCATGGGCCTGCCCAGATACGACCCCTGCCTATAAATGAATACATTTGCCAATATCACATGGGGGTCCAAAGACATGCTTGTTAGTGTTCCTAGGGCAATTAGAGTTTGGGTGTTTTCTCTTACAATAAGAAAACAAAGACATCTCAAGTGACGCAATTCTGCTGTGCCTTAGAGCAGAGGAATGCCCACAGGGAATTCAGACTGGAGCAGTGGAGTGGGAGGACAATGAGAAAATGGTGCTTAAAAACAGAAAGCTAGCTCTCTGCCTTTAAAGGGAAAGAAAATCCCTTCACCTTTACCATATGTCTCAGTATTAGCCCTGGGAATGCCAGGAACACTCAGGGCTGTCATTTTCTAATTTACCAAATTGTTCACATAATTAACACACACCATCTTCCCCCTTGCTCCAAAAGAAACACCGGGGTTTCAAGCAGAAACATTTTGCCTGAGGCACAGAAGAGAAGACACTGTGAGGCAGGTGCCAAACGTGCTCAGTGTGATTCAGATCCACGGTAGCTCTTCTGCCACATTAGGCACGGCTTCCTATAGGATGCTTCAGCAGTGGTGCTGTGTCTGCTGGGTACAGCTGCGTATCGGCAGTCCTTTCTAATTGGTCTTGTAACAGAGGCAGTGCTCTCACCATAGCATCTCAGCTACCACATGACTATCGAGAACGCATACCAAATTTGATTTTAAATACAAAGCGTGTTCCCTTTAATTGAAACTTTGTGCATGAAAAGTTTATTAAGTTAGACAGCGATGCCGCAGAGAAGCAGTGGTAGAAATTGCCCTCAGGCTGATCCTTCCTAGCCTTCCATTAGGTGCTGTTACACTTAATTGTTGGTGAAGGCAACTTAGTGCTTGATCACATTACTTTCACATTAAGCTTCTCCTTTGACACAGGTTCTTTGTTAGAGGCAGATCCTTCAAACGTACTTGCACAGACAGAAGTACCTTAAAACCAACAGAAGCTTTACAAGCAGAGGAAGTGACCGATGTTGTCGAGATGTCTGCAAGATTAAAGCCAGGAGAATCAACCAGTAACTGATATGACAAGTATATTTTGTATTTCCTGAACACTGTTCAGTATAAGATCTTTGGAAAGAACTATTCTCTGTGCCTAAAAGAGTTGCCAGCATAACTTACCAGGAGCATCACATCTCACATGGAAAGCATTAGTGATAATTATGAATTGTTCAGGGACTTTGTGGTGGATCAAAAAAGCCGTAATTACCTAAACAATAATTAATATATGCTGGCCAAAAAATATTCCTGTTTAAGGCAGACAAGCAATATTAAATAAGTTAGACTGATAAGAGGCAGCTAATGGAATAAATAGAATATCATCAGACAAAATAAACAATAAGCAATGTATTAAAACACATCAAAAACTCTACATGCAAGTATATATCCGTTGCTAATTACGGATGATAAAGCTATACACAGAGATGCAGAAAAGGCAGAAATGCTTCACAGATTCTCTTCATCTATAGCTACGATTAGAGAGTTTAACAAAGAGTTGTGGCTCAAGTTGGTTTCATCAGATTACTGATAATCAAGCAACTAAATTGCCTGCATTATCTTGGGCTGTCTGCCAAAGGCTGTATTTTTTTTAGGGGAAAAAAAAAAAAAAAAAAAAACTAAATCAGCAGGTCAAGATAACAAAGACCAAAGAGTTTTAAAGGAACTAGTAGACTGTTAACTTTTTAATACATCATGGAAAACAACCTCATAAATGCCAAAAGTTGCAGTATTGCCAACAAAATTTCAATTTTAAAGAGTTAGGGATGATTCCAGAGAACTGTGGACCAGCTAGCCTAGTCTTAATAATTGGCAAAATAATAAAAGATTTTTTCATGACCTATCAACAAAGAATTGCAGACTAAAACTACAATTGCTGTGTTTCGTGGAAAATTGGTTTAAACAAACCACACTTATCTTTTTTTTTTGGCAGGATTACAAGTCTGATTGATAGTGGCAGCTGTGAGAATAAAGTGGACTTGGACTTCTCCAAGATTTCTGACTCAACTATACCTAAATTCTTACTTAAAACCCCATATTCTAGTCAGCAAGTGGATTAAGAAAATGGTTCACTGACTGACCTCAAACTGTAGCTGTTAATGGAGATCTACTGACGTGCACAGCAATTGCACTGAGATTGGTTCCTGGTCCAGCCCTAGTCAGTATTCTGTAAAAAGATCAAGGTAGTAATGAAAATGATTGTCAATAAAGTTAACAGATGACAAAGACCAGAACAGGGGAAAGCTCTTCTTCATTGAAGACTGGTATAAGCAGTGACAAGACCATTATCGTTAAAACAAAGTACAAGTTACTCAGTGCAAAACACTTCAGAAGAAAAATACATCTCATAAGGCTCACCTGCACGTGATGCAGGCATTCAGCCTGCATCCAGATATGCTTGCAATTAAATCTTATGCCTCTTGTGCATCTCTCTCCAGACTGGTCTGAACTGTTGGCACAGTACAGCACTGCCTGGCTCTTTCTAGCAATGCTCCCAGTAAGAGAGGCCAAAATGAGTAAATATCCAAGAAAAAAAATTCCAGTAGACTCTCCTAAACTATGAATTACCATACTTTTGAGAATTAATGCAATCACTACTTGGTTACTTAATGTATGCTCACACCAGCTGGTGTCCCCCCACCATTGTCTCTGAATAGTATTGGTAATTAGCAAGACAGAAGCAATGCAAAATAAGACTTATTAGCAGTCCCTGGAATTTTAATATTTGGTTTAAAATCCACATCTCTTAAGCTGAATGAAGTGTCAATGAGGTAGAAAGCAGCACATTCAGAAATGGATACTGAGCTGGATATAAACAACTGCAACATGGATAGATTCAACTTCTAGTTCACATTTGAGCTTTTTCCACAACTAATTTTCCTATGCAACTAACCAGGCTGAGTGGCTTGAGTTTCCACAGGAGGCAGGTTGCAGTCTGACTGGTATGTCCTGCCAGGTCCTTCACTTTTAACATTCTCTGATCCCCAGGTAGACAGGAATTAAGTACAGCTGCTCTTCTGGTGAGACCTCAACTCATAAATGCATGTTTAAATGGTCATTAATGGAGTAACATATTGAAGATATAGCAGGTTAGGTGTCCCCATGGCTTTGTCAGCAGCATGCAGACACTAGCTTCTGAAAGCAAGACAGCCAAGTCAGTCAGGAGTGTGCTGACACTGCATTTATACTGCTCCTCCTCCTGGAAAATGGTCTGAGGTGCTGTCATAAACCATAACCTAGATGTACAGGATCAACGTTTTATTCCAACACTCCAAGCACAAGACCAGGCAACTGGTTTCCTTGGGCTACGAAGAAAATCTTAGACTCCATGCCATTGCAGCTTTTTGTGATCTGTTTAAGAATACGTATTTCCAAACATCTCTCCTCAATATTTGCCTTTAGTAAGAATAATTGCTTTCTCTTGCACAGATCTCATCACTGCTACATTTGAAAGATGTAAAATTGCCCAGTGCCCATGCTGTTCTGTGTGTACTTTAAACTGGCCAATCCTTCCTGGATTTTATTGCAGGTAAGAAACACTACAACTCCACTGACTTCTCATGCCATATCCACAGCAATTCACAGCATTGTGTAAACAGCCTTTTTTTTTTCCCCCTCATAGCAGAAAGCAAAGCAATGAACTGCACACAGGCAGGGAGTGCAGTCCCAGATCACCAGCACGCCCACCCTCATCTGTAGGGCTCACACCAGGAGCTGCCCTCACCCCATTCACACCAAGAGGGCCACGGCTCCTTGCCTGTTTCGTGCCTCAGGGCTTGGACCATCCATCCATCCTCTGCTTTTTGCTCAAAGTGAAATCCTTCAAGGACTCACCTCTGATTGCGAGCCGTCAAAAGTTGGAAGTGCAGAGGAAGGAAACCAGTTTGGGATGCATCCGGGTGAGCTCCAGGTGCTCTGCAAAGGCAGGAGGAGCCTCCAGAAGCACACTGAACCATTGCCAGAGGCTGAGGGCAGTTTTCAATTGAAGTGGCTTGCAGATATTGGTTTGAAGGTGATGATATTGATAACAGCTCACTGTTAGTCCCATGTGCTGATTTACCTTGGACATAGTAGTGATAAATAAGCAGGAAAAACTCATCTGTTTGCTGCATATGGAAGGCATTTAAACTCTATATTGACTAATTATTAGAATCTCCTGAGGAAGGCACTCCTCCCTGCCCTCAGACAGCATACTGCCTTTCCTCCAAATACCTGTGTGTCGACAGCTTTTATGGCTTATCCTAAAGTCTATGTAGATACGGCTGACATCTGCTGTAACACAACACCTGATCCTTTTTTAGGGGCTTGTGTACCGACATCCTTCAAGGAGTTCCACCAGCAGTTGTGCTACACGTTTCCTTATGTTAGGGGCCTTTTGTTGTTGTTGTTGTTTAAATGCAAAGCTACAAAAAGGTCAGGTTGCAGTTTCATAGCTCTTCTTGCCAAGCTTTACATGGCACCAGCTTAGCCAAACGTAACTTTCTCCTCAGCTTGCCCTCCCCTGGCTGACATAGCTTTGGATTTCCTTCTGCCCACAGCCTGACGACGGAGAGGGCAGGTAGGTAGGATGGCTTCAAGGAAAAGGAACTGCTGAAACCATCACCGAGGTCCCCATAAATATTCCCCGTGGACCTCATTACACATTTGAGCAAACATTACCTTCACTCACACAGCTAAATTTCCTGTTTGCTTGGCTGATCAATTCCTCATCAAATTTTAATGTCGGGTTCGGGCCGTCTGTGGCGTTTTAATTAGGTCCAAGATTGCACACTGGTGGAGGCACAGCTAAGAGCCACCGAGCCCCCTCTGCCTCTAGTCGGGGGGAGGGGGACGAGGGAAAGGAAGAGGCCAAGAACTAATTAGCTCCTGTTACTAGGTTAAGTCTGCTCTCTAGTGGTCACATCACACAGAATACAGCATATGCAAAGCCTATGGAAAACACTACCTGAAGTGCAGCTGAAAGCCTCTCCATCAAATAAGAAAAAATATGCAAAACCCTTCATGCTTACTGCAACTTCGAGCATTTCTTCCCTTATAAGAAGTCTCATCTCCTTCTCCCTCCAGAATTTGTTTCTTTCGGCATGAGAGAGAAGTGTGATTAACTGTGGCTATGTCAAATCAAACACTTTGCTCCAATCAGCACAGTTTTGAATGATGTAGAAAACACAGCCCATACACCCTGCTGTCCGTAACCATGCACGGCCACCTTCTGTCTCAGGCATCATCCGGGATTTTGACCTGCAGTCACTTGCTGGCAAGCCTGAGTAGGTCTGTGCATTTTGCTTGCAATGCATGCAAAGATTTCATTTGGCTGGGTTTGTAAATTAACCTGGACCCTTCTCTTTGGCTATAAGGACAGCAGCACATTTTGGATTGCAGTACAAGTGGAATAAAGAAGCCTACTATTCTGCCAATATTCCTCCTGCCCTCATAATATAAAGAGGAGAAATCAAATCCCTGACAGGTAAGTTTTATATTAGTCGTTTGACTTCAAGGAGTGCTGCTGTTTCACAGCTTCCCGAAAAAGAACCTGTACCCATTCCCCAAAATGCGCACACACATTGCATGAGGGGTGTGCAAGAACAGAGCAATTAACAAATTTATCAGGAGATGCTTCCGTGTGACAACAGCCTGCTTCATCCAGAAGCCCTGGACAGTGGCACCTCCACTCCCAATCCTGCGTAGTTTGACAGTAGCATCTAGCCAAGCCCCTCCTAAATCCACCAGACTGAAAAAGTTTAAGTTATATTAAAATCCATGTAGATTTATTGCAAGAGAACGGACTGGAAAGAACTGAAAACAAAATGAATTCCTTATTTTCTTTTCCAGCTTGGGAGTGGTTGTTTAAAGTATCATTCTGCATAGAGCAAAAGCACTGTCAGTATTTAAAACAGCTGCTTAATTCACAAACACAAACTCTACCCACCTCTGATTTTCTTAAAATCACAGGTTCTTTGAGCCATTAATATCAGCAAGTGCACCAGTTTACTGCCACGTGGGGTTACAGCATACGGAGCTGTTGGCGCCATAAGGAATAGCCATGCAGTCCGCGTTGCAGAACAGATCCCCAAGTTCCCAGGCAAGTGTGTATTTTCAGACACAAAGTTTGAATTTTAATTGTATCTCTCAATGTAAGTGAAGACATTTTGCTTAATTCTGACAGGCACAAGATTTACATTTCTACATGAAAAGGACCAGAATAAAGAGTTTGTCTGAGTCTAACCCTTCTGCTTGAAACATAGATGTACTTAATTTAACAAGTGCAAATTAATTAGTATGATTAAACTGCCACTTAGCATGCAGCACAAGCATACCATAATGTTTAAGAAAAAAAACAAACACATTAGCTGGTCAGTGTAGTCACTCTGTCTCACAAGGCCTGGACCATCTAACACTCTTTTTTCCTTCACCAGGAACTACATCAAAATAAAAGTGTAAATAAAAATAAAAGAGACGGATAGTGCAGTATCTTTTCCCAGATAGTGCTGGGGTCTAAACAAGAACGCACTCTGATTCCATACCTTAGCATAAAAACTCATCAGTAAAAAAAAAAAAAAAAAAAAAAAGGAAGAATCAAAGCACAAATAACATTTTGTAAATGGTTAGAAAAAGGCTGAGGAAGAAACAGTTAACCAGGATTCATTTGCAAGACAATCAGCTGTTCTAACAAGGAAATGCAACAGGAAGGGTTTTCTGCCTCAATTCAAAATTTTTGCAAAGTCTCTGAGACCTTTACTGGACACAGATTATTTTAAGCAGTAGCAGCACCTTTGCTTTGTTTCTCTTCCAGCTTTCACAGGTAACGTTAATCTGTATTTATCTGGACTTTATTCCTTGCAAATAAAAAGCAGCTATCCCCAGGTTTAGCTACTTTGTTTAAAAACAAAAACCAAAACGAACAAGAAGCCATGCAGTAAATGAATACAACGATATTAGCTTCAATACTCATAAGTAATCAAGTGAGGTGAATTCTACCGAGTCCACCAGTAAAACTTCACTCACATCAGCAAGCATCTTTCAGCTCAAAGCATGCTACAAGCCAGACCATATCTCAGAAGCTTTCAAAACCTGCACTTTGCAGACCAAGGCATACCTCCTCCTCTCCCTCAACCCTGACTGAGCAGTGTTTGGCCCTCAATGCTTCTTTCACACCTCAAATGCCACCACAGATGCTGTACATCAATACTTGGTAGCAGTTTAAGACAAGGAAGCTCAAGTGCAGGATGCCATTGACACTGGGAAGACAAAATGCTTCGGGGGGAAGGGTTCAGTTCAGGGACAGGCTGCTCCTTCCCCTAGCTCTGCCCTCAGGTGGGTGCTGGCAGAAGGACTCAGGGTGGGTTCAGCCCCACAACCAACCATTGCCCCACAGTAGGGATCATTTACTGCAGGCAGCTTTTATTTCCAAAGAGCTTCCACTGTCAGGAGTTCTCCCCAAATCAATGTTATCAATCCCACTTGTAATTTTACAAACTTCAAAGGGTTAAGACAGCAAGCACATTTATTGACTGGTGCTTCTTGGTGGGATCAGTAAAGCATGACTGATTAGAGCCCAGTTCTAAAGAGCCCAGCTTTGTGAGGCTGGAATAAATAGGAGCCTGTCAATAACTCAGATCCAGGCATATTGACATAGTTTACAGCCTCAATAGGCAATTAACACTTTACAGTGGATATTACCCAGTGGCCTCCCCATGTTTTACTGCACATTTTCTGCCGTCAGCTGCAATATTGAAGGTTTGGAATAAAAATGATATTGGACAGGCAGCACCTTTGTTCAGCTGCACAGAAATTTCTTAAACATCTGGGAGAGATCACAGTTTTGTTCCTCTTTATTCACTCTCCCACAGCCATTGTCTCGCTTTCTCCATCATTTGCAGTTTCTAGCCTACATTGGTGAACTCGAGAAACTCTTAGCTGAGTAATTAAATCTGTTACATGCCAAAACTCTCTAGGGAAACTCCAAAAGAGTGACAATCCCAGTCTTTTCCCCAACCATGGGACAGGCTAAGTTCACAAACAAATGCCTCTTTGGCAGACAAAGTATACTGACGAGCAACCAAAATCCAGCCAGGAGCCTTTAAAACAGAAATAGCTGAAGCAAGTTACATTCAGCTCACAGCCAGCTGTTGTAATCAGGTCCACAGATCAAGACAGAACTACAGTAGTGCTTCCTACTAGTCCTGCGTTCACAGAAAGAGAGGAAAAAGTCACCAACACAGGGCATTCTTCCTTGGCTTTTGAGCTAGCTAGCCCTAGTGAAATAGGGCCACGTGGCATTTTGGTACCACTACCATGGCTCTTCATCTCAGTTTCTTTGTATCAGCAACATCAAACAACAAAGTCCTGAAAAGCAATCAAGAATCGCATCCCAGGTTTGCCAGTGTTGGCATGCACAGAGTCATCTGCCCTGACACAAGGTAACTGGAAACACAAGAAAGCAGAACCAAAACAAGAATTTACAACATTTTGCATTATCTACTAGCTTTGTTTTGTTTGTTTTTTAAAAAAAGCCTCTTTGTTAGCAAAGAAGATATTGCTCACCCCAAAGCAAAGGAGAAAACCTTACCACCTCCCCAGAACTCTATTTATAAACCAGAAGAGAGCTGGGAGAGGCTCCACTCATTCACAGAATGGTTTCAGCTGCTGCTTGTTGCCCTGAACCGGCAGGACTCCCTCCAGCTGGCACCCATGAGCACCCCACGGGAAGGCTGAGGAGGTCGGCAAGGCCCAGGAGGTTTCTGCCCTCCTTGGAGGCCGGGGCACAGCTGTGGGTGCCTGCCGGTCAAGGAGAGGTTCAGCACCCCCAAAATCAGCTCAGAGCAGGTGTCAATGCTTCGTTGTGCTGGTCAGGTAGAGGAGCAATACCACTCAATATGAACTCCCTGCTTTGCAGGTGAGAACAGCACTGAAGTTGCTCCTGGGGTCTGTGATGGACTGGGAGTTTTGGTGCCTGTTGTTAAATCGTTAGGTTCCTTTTCCTAGGTGTGCTTTTGAGGAGCCCAGGAGGAGAAAACTCCACCATGAGACTGCAGCATTCTTTAGGGCTGATACATGAGGGTGAAAATGAAGAGGTTTCTATTCTTCAGGACTACACAGTTGCAGGTTCAGAATGAAAGAAAAAAGCCCTCATCATGGAGTCGTACAAAGGCTCGAGTGAAATTACACTGAGATCGGCAGCACCATTAAATGCGAGCCATAAAATTCCCACAGGCACCATTTCCAGCAAGAAAGGGAAATCATTTTCACCATCTGTGTCTGGCAGAAGATTCTCTCTCTTGCCTTCGTTTTTCTTTAAAGGGAGGAAAATTCTGTAGATCACAGATTACTTGACTGCGAGGGATGATAGGGGATTGATCTTCATTTATCCTGTGTCCTGTAGCAAAAGACACCAGTTGAATTTTCCAAGAACAGAAAGAAACAAACCCAATTCCCAATTGCCAATATTTCACCTCTCTGAAAAATGTGGAAGCATTGTAAACCCTTTTAAAATAAAAATGTATTTTGCTCCTCACTTTTTTGACTACTGAAATATCACATTGATTTTAACTTAGATTGGATGCACTGAATTTATCAAATAATTGAAATTGATATCCTGTATTTACATGCATCAGATGGATTTGCAAATCCATTTACCATTGGCAACTCCCAGGTACTTCTGAAGTGGGGAATTTGAAATTATAATCTGTTTAATAGAAACCTCGGACAAGCATAATTAAAGACAAAGTCACCGTGTTTAAGAGGAGGAAGGGTACAATTTCTGAGGATGCCTGAAGTGCTGTGGAGCTTTTAGCACTGTACCAAAGGCTTCCTACAGACTTAGCATCCATCAGGAGCATTTGAATACAGCATTACCCAGCTAAGCCTGGGCAAGCTTGGTCCTGAACCAGAGGCAAGGCCAGCACGAGGGTACAGACACCCTGCCAGGGAACATTATACACACGCACCTCTGCTGGTCCCAGGGGCCAGTACCTCCATACACCACTGACAGATTTTGCATGGGTAGCTCCAGAGTCTCAACAGGTTTTGCAATGACTGGGTTAAGGCATCATACATGGATAGCTCACTTTTGAGGAAACACAGGGCTTAAGTTCCAAAGTCACTTACGGGCGTCTGAAAATTTTACCTCAAGGCTTGCTTCAGTGATTTCTAATTTCTACCAGAGTAGAAATCCAGATCCATGGACCAGAGGCAGAAAAGGAACTTTTTGCTCCTACTGTAAATCATGAGTCTGCTGATCACAAACCCCAATATCATGAAAGGGAATACAGAACAGGAGCAAGATTCAGAGATAACAGCTGGATATACATAATGACTGGCTTTCCATTTTTCTTGAGAGAGAAATGGAAATAGCATAGTGGCTTTCTTCCCTCTCCCTGCCCCTCCACATACACAGAACAAAGTAGGTTAGAGATGCAGTGGAAGAAATACCAATTCACGTGGTATCCTTCTTGCCAAGAACTTGCTGGGACCTGCTTCATCCAGCAAAAAAAAATAAATCTTAAGTCACATTTCCAAAGGCAGAAAGATGAATAAGCAGAGTCCTAGAAGTGAAACCAACCATTTCTGTCTGCCATTTCTACGATGCATCCCTGGCAGACTGCTTGGAGAGAAGCAGCTGTGAGAGCACCAAAGGAGACAAAGTACAACTTGGTCCCGAGTTGCTACTTGAAGAAAACAATCACTTCAAACCCCTTGTCTTTAATATCTTTTACTGCTGTAACAAAACGGCGTACATAAGAACAATGTGAAGCATACACAAACAGCACATTTTCCCAACCAGGCACAGTCCTGAAAGTCTCAATTCTGGACTTGAAATTGCAAAATGCACGTTGTCAGGAAAAGATAATGTTCAGCCTAAGCACAAACAGGCAGCTCTGACCGTAAGGAATCCTGGTAGCTAGTGCAGTAACCGAAAGGGAAAAAATACACAAACACTGTGAGAAATCAGTCCCCAGATCTTGCTTTGTGCACCAAGCTTCTTTCTTCTGCGGCCCCTTTTCTGGAAACAGGTGATGTCCCCATCCTGCTTTGCTGAGGCAGACAGCTTGGTCTGGCAGCCTGAGCTGTGACCCTTGCGTGGTGTTCTGCCAGGCAAGGACATCTGGCAGCTCCTCTGATCTGAAGTCCTGTGGTTTTCTTTCTGATGTGGCAAAGCACATGGCCCCCAGTACATCTGTATAATTAATGTGAGGGGAAAATATGAGCAACAACAGAAAAAAAAAAAAAAAAGGAAAAAAAAAGGAAGACAAAAAAAGGAAGACAAAAAAGAGCCCTCAAAGAACAGAAGCCGTTCAGGGTCATCAGAAGGTCTGATAGTAAAAGATCTCTGCGGCACAGAACAGCAGGAAGGTTTTGCCTCCATACATTGGGGTATTTAGGGGATGAGAAGAGCTCAGTGGTGCCACGTGCCATTGAACAAGTTTCTTCATCTCTTGGGACATGTGTTTCACCATTTTCTAACAGTTTTCAAGCCCTGCAGGGCAAGGTCTCTCGCTGTATTTACATGTAAAATCCTGGTCTCAGACTCAATAGCAGGATCGAAACAAGAATAAAGCAGTCATCTGCCTACTGCAAGCAGGAGGAGTTACCACATCTGCAACACATTTTAACACTATTTGTTGTGTTTTGCTGCACTGTTGTTGTTGTTTTTCCCAACATTTTAATGGGGACACATCACATCTGCAAAGGACAGCAGAAGGTTCAGCTGCAGCAAGGGCCATGGCCCTTGAAGAGCAGAGCTGGCAAGCTGAGCGCACACGACAAGATGCAGCAAGAGCAAAGCTGCGGAGACGCAGAGCTGAGAACACCCACGCTGGGCAAGGAGCCTCAGAGGCCATGGCTCTGGTGGCACCAGGGGACAGGAACTCCCAGAGCCGCTGGGTCGCCTCTAATCCCCTTCCACTCAGATCTCAATTCTTTGCAGTGGCAATAGATGAAAAATGGAGAAAAAACAACAAGCCTTTTTCCCTTAATAGAGAAAGGGAAATCCTGAAATTCAAAGGAAACTTTTGATGTGATTTGTAATATAAAAGCCTGTAATCAGGGAAGTGTTAATTTCTTCCCCCGCACATGCACCAAAGGTCATAGGTAGGGGATGAATTTCCATGTTTTATGTTATGAACACTCTCCTGCTCAGAGGTTCCTGGTGCCACGCTCCTTCATGGGGATATCATTTGTATATGCAAAAACCCAAGTGTTATTCCACTGCGTTAATGGAGTCTTAATGCGGTACCAAGTATTTTTTGGTAAACCTTTATTTTAGATTTCTCATCATTATGAATTCATTTTACATTGGAAGTAATAGTCCCACTTCTAATGAATTCATCTGGTATTAGGATTGCTCACACAAGTGTGTGCATAGGTGCTCAAGTGCAGTTTAGCATTAGTTAAGTGAGAGTTAATGGACACTAAAAGTCCCACTTATTTTCTAAGAGATCCATTAAAAAAAAAATGAAAGAAAGAAAGGAAAAGAAAAAGACAAAAGCCAGCAAAAGCCAGCCAGCAATAACACAGAGATCTGTTCTCCACATGTAATATTTGTTTGGAGAGCAAGGGCGGCTTTTAAACATTGACTGAATGGATGTGTATCAGGTGTCAGAGTGCAAGAAGCTGATGCGAGAAAGGGAAGGAGAGGGTGAAAATTTGGACTGAAGACACAAGGGAAAGGAGGCAAGCCCAGGACAGAAGAAAAATGTTGCCTGATGCCAGACAGGCAGAGGTGACATGGCCCCTCTGTTGAGCAAGCAGTTCTGATTCAGCAGTGACTATTCAGAAAAAGGTCTTATATGAGTGAAATCATTTTTTACTTTAAATATCATCATCTCTGAGCAACTGAGAAAGCAATGAACACACAGAGTCTAAGTTTAAATTTCCTCTTTCATAAAACTGTCTTTAGTAATTTGTAATATCTCAGCATTAAATCAAAATAGTTTTAATGTTTTTAATAATAAAAACAATAATTTCAACTAGGTGAGGAAGAAGAAAGAATGCTTTTCCTTAACATTCAAATACAAATGAAAGTAAAAAATACTGAGCTTTGTGATTCATCTTAACAAGAAGTAAATCAGTGAAACAAACAATCTTGGGGCAAAAACAGCTATTAGTAGGATTCAGCCTTAACATCCCATAGGAGTGCTAGCGTCTAATCTAATTGGACAGACTCACTCCTTCACTTCATATCCCATAACTTTCCTTCAGAAGGTGAGACACGGAAAATACAAACATAGAAATTCTGCAGCAAGGAAGCTCCAGGTGCTACAAAATTTGTTTTACTGAGCAACACTGTCAGCTCAACCTAAGCATTGCCCCAGCGAGAAGCATATGCCAAGTAATCATGCAAATTTTATGGATACTTACCAGTTATCATCTTACCAAAATGACTACATGTTGGTTTTTGTTTCCTGAAATTAAATACTAGCATTTGTAACCTGTACTAACTCAGAGATCCTGCGTGTTCCCAGTCCCGTACCAGGGCATACAAAGCACAGCACTGGTAAGAGTCATGGGAAGTCAGCAGTAGGAGGTGCTACAGCAAGGCCAGATTTTATTTTATTAAATTTGCTTTAAGAACAGAGATGCTTTGTAGTAGTATTCTATTTGGATGTAAAAGACAAGCATTGATACAGACTGACATTATTTCCAAGCAGGGAAAAAAAATATTTATATATATACACAGCCACATTATACATGTATCTATAGGAAATGGGGGCCAGCAAGGGGTGCAGTGGACAGCAGCAGCAGCCAGCAGGGGGATATGGCTCTCCGCTGGCCACGGGGAGCAAGTGGAAGGGAGATGCAAAGACAGCAGAGAGCTGTGTGAAACAGAGCAAGGCAGGGGCAATGTGGGCAATGCATTTTGCTACCTACTTAATCCTTCCCTCTGTTGATGCCAGCCTCCAAAATGTCTTGCCACAGCTCTGTTCCACTCTCTGATGTAGGCAAGCGTATGGCTCAACAGAGCATACTAAAACAACTTCATAAGCAACCTGAAAAGCAAGTAACAGAAAGCATTTTACTTTTAAAAATCGACTTTCATCAGTTTAAGGTAATTAGTTCTGGGAGATGATGATAGAGCAGTGAAAGTTGCTGCAAGTGACAGCAGTGAAACTCCTGACACAGATACAGTGCAGATTGCACGACCAAATAACACTTCCTATGTTTCTGAAATCACGTTGTCAACAATGTTTCCAGGCCCCGAAATTAGCTGAAGTAATCAAGAGCTGTTGGCAGTAAACAGCAGGCGGCTTGTTGGCTTGCTTTTCTTTTTCACTGCTAGTGTGACAATCTCTGGTCATGGATTAAAGAAAACAACATCTCATCTGTAGCAGCCTTCCGTAGTCTCCCTCTGCCTGTGTCCACGGGGCAGCCTTCTGCAAGCACCTCCATCCGCATCCACGGGGCGTGAATCAGATGGCAGCTCTGAGAGCTGTGCCCTTGTCACTTACGATAGACCAGAAAAGCAGACAATTCTGCAAAGATCTGTCATATTCCCTCCTTGGGGGTTACCTCGTCTATGTCCTCTGCCTACGTTACCAAGCACCAAGCTTCCAGTTGTCCCTTTACACCCAAAAAGTAGCATTCTGAGAAGTTTCCCCTTCACAACTCAGTTCTGTGTGATCTGCATAAGCACCGGCCTATACGAGGAGGCTCTAATATCTCCTATCTGCACAGTAACAAGGTGACACGCTGTGGAGACCACTACCAGCTGACTTTTCAGTCACCACTTGCCCATCTTATGTTTCCTTAGAACCAGAATCACAATTTAACCCAGTGCTGGGCCTAGCTACGAGACTGACTTAAAGGAAAAACCAAAACACTCTTCTGCTGCCTCCCAACGAGGGAGCTTATTCCGGTAGACACTGGCTGCCAGCAGGCACACAGAGCTGCCCTTCCACTGATGCTTTCACCACCTCTTGCTGGGAGAAGTCCTTCACGAACCACCAAATCTTTGGCTCGCTTCCTCCAGGCCAGGCCTTTGACCCAGTAACCTCTGGAGAGCTGCTTGAAACCAGCATCTGACAGCTACAGAAGACAGCACAGGATGGGGCCTTTTCTGTTTTACCACCAAGGACAGAGGTGCGCTGGACAAACAGGAATTGTCCTCCCTCCCTGCCCCTGCCCCCAGCTGTCTCCCCATGCCCATCAGCAGATGAAGCATGGCCGTGAATCAGGACCATTTCAGAGGGAAGTTCCCCTACAACAGCATCCCAATTCAGTGGAAGACTTGCATGTTCCTGTGTGAAATAGCTGCACGCTCACACGAGGACACATCTTGTTCTCTTTCCTTCTGTTTCTTGCCACTCTGGATGTTCTTGCCTGTTTTGCAGTGTCTTCAGCTGACCACCTCCGAGACAGCTACGAGGCTTTTTATTCTCTTTAAAACCCGAGGAAGCACCCAGACAGGATTTTTTAATTTACTCCCATGCACCATTTCTGAGCCATGGCACCAGGCCCACTGACAAGAACGATGCACACATCAGAATGGCTTTTGTCTCCATCTGAAGCACAGGAGCAGGAGGGCCTGAGAAGGAACAACTGAGGAACACTGGTTTTCCCCTCTGTGAGGGATTTCAGCCCTTTTATTTCACAGCAGCAGGCAGTACATCGCTGCCAGCATTGCCCATTCCAGTTCCACATACATTGGCCCAGATTTGGGTCTAGTATAAAGGAAGCAACTAAACAGGAAAGGGAAGAGCACCGGTATACCACTAAACTAAGGTCAAGGAACCCATCCTACCCAGCCACACCAAACCTCACTTCAGTTCTCTCTATTCCAGCTCTATTTAGTGAATGGGTCTTTGGCTGAGAAAAATGTAATTCTTATTTTTTTGGAAGTCAGAATGATCTGAAAGCATTGCACACAAAGTAAATCCCATGCTCTGCCTGTGGAAGGGAAAAATCGTTAGCTGTGTAGTTGATCTGAAATGCCAAGACAGAGAAAGACACTTCTCAGCATGGTAAAAATCAGGAAATAAAGCTATTTTTGAAATAAAGCTTGGTCTCCCAGCTCTAAATTTGTTTCTCTCTAAATTTGTAGACAGAAAATCTTAGAGTAAAACCTTTAACATTGATCCTCCTCTAAACCCAATTTCTGAATAGCCAGTAAAAAGTGCAATTTTATTTTAAATATTCTGAGTTTCAGAAGTGAGATGAAGAAAGACATTTTTGGATAGTGAATGGAAGAAGTGGAGAAAATCAACATCAGCACATGCAAGTAAATTTTCAGAGATCATGAGAGATAAAGTCTACAAATAGATGAAAAGTGGGAGAAAAAGTACAAGTTGACAGTGTTGGAATCACAGCCATCAACTTAATATTTGGCTGCAAATATCAAAGGAATTCAAACATACGAGAAGAGAACGGAGTTCACCAAATCATTCATAACAGCACAGGCATCTAACATCCTCACACAGTGGGGATAATTCAACAGAAATCTTATTGCCAAAGGCCGTAATTACAACTGCGCAGTTTAATCTTGCACCAGGTCTTGATTTAGCCTCCAGGTCTGGCCTTTTGTCTGTGCCCACAGGCTTTGTGTGCACAGCTGGCACACATGGAGGTGTCTCACGTCCTTCTAAAGGTAACATAAAAATACAGTGGAGCCTCCCATTCTATGTTTCTTTTTCTTTTTGAAGGTGAAAGAAGAGTTGTCTTTAAATTTGTCCCTTTTGTCTTCGTTTTCATATAGTTTATTTGTGGTTCAATTATTATGACATTCTCCCAGCGGATAGTGATGCTTGGGGAATCTGGTAATACTTACCAAAAAATAAAATAAAAAAGCAGATCCTGTCTGCCAAGCAGAAAGTAATTAAGGATCCTGGAACACACAGAGGGCAATAAAGTTATTGAAGGAAGAGTATTCATTAAGCAAGATAAAACACAGCAGGGTATGTGTTCCTGGGCCTGTCCGCTGTGCCCTACACAACATCAGGTGTTCGAGGCCCCGCACCGCAGTGCTCCACGTGGGAAGGTGCACGGCTGCAAGCCAGGGGCTGGAGAAACAGCACTAATGAGTGGAAAGCCCAAAGTGCAATATCTCACTGCTCTAGTGCACCAGCCCTTGTTTAAATTAAAGTTCAGCAGTCAGCTGAAATAAGGCTGGAAAAATAATTCCCAACATTTCTTAGCCTAAATTTGCTGCTCAGAATTACTCTAGTGCAATGTTTTGTTCATATGAACTCTCAGTTGGTTGAGAAATGACACTCAGTGTTTGTTCCTCTGTATTGGAGATCTGTTCAATTCTGACTAGCAAATACAATATTGCCTCCGCTTCTGACAGGTGCCTGTACAAAACAGAGCATCAAAACAGAAATGAAACATGCAACACAAATGCTGTATTTACAGTTCAGTTTCTACCAGTACACAGCAATCCTTCAGTTGGTGTCTTCAGGCAAGCTGCAGTAACAGGCACTCCCCACAAATCCAACACGTAACCTCTGACGTGACAGCTCCAGCCCCTGGACATGCCACGTCCCACCCCAGAGGCTGCTGCATTTCACTGCTGATGGAAAAGATCTAGGTGCTTGGAAAAGGCCTTCAGAATCACCCTTTTCTATTCAAAACTCTCTCTTAAGTAACTTTGGCTATCGCTGCAACATCTTACATTGTCACAACTAGGAAGCTGTTGCTGTTGCCACTTTACCAAGACAAAGAGCATTGCCTTGCTCAAAGTCACACAGAGAGCATGTGGCAGGAGTGGGAAGTGAAGCCAGGTCTCCTGGCCCTCGTCATACCCCAGTTCCTGACGGCTTTCATGACAACCTAAGATATTCAGGGATTTTTTTCCCTTTGTTTCTTTTTCTTCCTGTACTCAGAATGTATTTATGTTTATTTTCCACCTTCTCCGTTCAGCCCTTTATGCTAGAAGCTTAACATGAACCACAAATACACATGGCTCCAGGCGCTAACGCTATCTGGTAATCTCTCTCCATTCTTGCCAACTGGTTGCAATGCGTTTGTATTCCCTAACCATCTAAAATGCTTACACAACAGGTAACGTGCACAATAACCCAAACCCCTAGATTAAAATAAAACTGTTGTGGTCCCACCAAGGCCAATTCAAATACGCAATATGTGTAATACTATCAGCGTTTAATTATGTTCCGCAATAGGGTACTTGAGTTCCCAATTTCTCAGAGAGATACACTTTTACAGACCTAGCAGGAGCCTGCTTTCCACATCTTTATCCAACCAATCTTAACAAAAAAAATATGCATTTTTCCCTTTTCCACAGGTGCAGGTTGGGAGAGCTCCTGCTTTTCCAGAACCACTGGTTCCACCTTGTTTCAAGCTCTACTCCCACCAGGCAGCTCACACTGTGCAAGATGTTTCCTCAATTTATCAACTTTTCCCCTTTAGTTTCTGTGTGCACAGACAGTACTGCGAACTCCTCAACTTACTCTACATTGCCAGCCTTGGGTCAGGCCTTGGGCTGTCTCACCTGAGGTGGGATGTGACACTGTTCCACCTGAAACCAAGAGTTTCCTGTTCAAAGATCCCCTCTGAGTGGCCCAACAGATGTAGCTTACCACGTGGCAGGCAGATAGAAGCACGACGAGGAGAAGGGAGAAACCCAGCGTTGGGAAGACCAGCACCTTTGTCTGAGTATATAAATAAAGCAGGGGTTTATCATAATTTATTTATAAATTTCTAATCTAATTCTTCACATATTATCCAGAGGCAAAAGAGATGAGACAAAAAAAAATGGCTCTTAATCAGGAATTGCCACATGGAGGGGGGTTTGATTAATATGCAAAACATAGATTATAAATAGATTTATAAATAAATGATCAACCACGGCTGCTGCTTTATTTATCTATGGACTTGCAGAAAATTTGAAGGCTGAATTCTGATGAAATGAGAATCGCCACTAATGGTGGACTGGCTGGCTCAGGGGGACTGGTAAAGGAAAGTGAGGATGCATTTGCATAGCACCTTTGATTCAGAACAACTCCCAAGTGCTCTGCGGAATTAGTATTATATTTTAGGGGTCACTTCATCTGTTACTGAAACCCGGCCTCTCAGGAGGAGGAAAGGTAACTTTCTGCATCTATTTTGCCTTTCTTCAAAGATCTCCAAGCACTTTGCACTCTAATTAAGCCTCACATTCCCTCTGTGCAATCCACTCCTCCAGAAAATTGCTAAACCAGTGTGTCCTGCGGTACGGGGAATAAAACTAAGGAAGATTCATCAGCTATTCCTTGGTCTGACTTCATTTCACTTCCAGATCATCAGGCTGAGGTCAGCGGGCACCTCAGGAAGATTTTCTCACCTGAATGGCAGCACAGATCCCAAATCACTACATGCTGACAACTGAGGAGTTAGGAGGACCACTGTGCCCAGTACCAGCCCAGCCCAAACTTCTCATCCAAGAGCACCGCAGTACCCCACTGCGGCAAAGCCTCAGCCCCAAAGTGTGCAGCTCTGACTCAGAGCTCTCATTTCTTTTTCACTGATCCATTCTGCCATGGAAGCACACGCATCACTGGGAGACTGGAGTTCAGCATGACACTGGATGCCTCTCTCCACCCAGCAGCCATCAACAAGGGCACAGGAGAAGCACATATCTGCCGAACATGCCTGCAACTCGACTCAGCCTCTCCTGTTTACCCCGCCTTTTAAAAATAAGAAAGTCAAAGCATTCTTTTCATACAGCGAAGCTGTCCTGCCAAGTCAGTTTTCACAGCTGAACACTTCCCAAGGTGCCAGTTCTGCAATTCAGGGCCTGGATGCGATCCCCCGAGCATGATGGATAGCTTTAAAATGAAGGCACGGCGAGAAGTGCCAGCTGTCCAGGTACACACTGGATCAGCACGGCTGATCCGTCCCTCCTCCTGCCTCCCTCTGAGGCAGAGCAGGAGCACATCCTGCACAAGGGGGGCTTTGATGGCAGGAGTGATGTGTGAGCCCAGAAGACGCTGGTGGGGGCTCAGCCACACATGGGCCACACCTCACCCAAATGTGCACCTGCTTCTATTGTGTCCAACGTGATGTGCCAACTTTGGGTGACTTCTTTTCCATCTCTTTTTTGGCCACCTCACTTCTGACTTCTTCATCCCAACAACCAGTACTAAAAGTAGAGGGAGAACAAATGCTGAATGAACTCCTTTTCCCCAAATAAAGCAGGCCAACCTACAAGCTTACCCCCTCCCAGTTCCCTTTCCAGGTTTCCAGATGTCCCTACAAAGGGATTCCATTCCAAACCACCCTGTTAATTCAGTGTCTGTGTTGAGCTCAGACCGAAAAGACCTTCTTCAACCTCCCTGTCCACCACAGCAGGTGACCATGCTCACGTTTCACAGGGCCAGCAAGCGGCAGGAGCCAGCTTCAGCAGGGCTCCTCTGCAGCACTTGTTATTTGAGGACGAGAGACCCGGGCTGAATCTCAGCCATGCTGCACACCAGCACGGCTGCTTGCACACCGTGCAGATGCAGCATAAGGGCTCTTCAAAGGAGAAGATGCATCTCTACACAGGTTTTTACATCTCACAGTGTTTTTCAAGACAGCCCAGGACATGATCCAAGCACTCCGGGGAAGCTGGTTCCTTAAGTGACGTGGTTCCAGCTCCATGCCACAGAAACCCCATACCAGCATGGCCCTACTTCCTCTCTCCACCCAGCAAGTTAACAACGTTGACAGTCTATTGACTAAACACAGAGAATTTTACCACAGCAATAATAGTGTGTCCAGAGAGAGCATTACCACTCACTGCCCAATTAGAAGAACGTTGAATGCACGGAAATGCCTTTTAAATAAACACTTGATAACCCTCAATAAAACTGCAAGAGTTACTGCAGATTTACTACCCAGGAAGGGAAGGCTCTTCACGGCGCCGCCAGGAGCTTATTGCTTCTTATTTAATGCTGATAAATGCAAGAGCTTCACAGTCCCACAGCAACCTGGGGTAGAGCAGCTTAGTAGGAAAATAAAATTGGTGCCTTGCGATCTGCTCGCAGAGAGATGGATGAGAACCACCAGTTTGCCACGACGCCTTCAAGTTGCTTGCTGTTGCTCCACGCTGTGCAGCATTCACCTGGGGACAAGCACACCACGGACGTGCTGTGGGGTCCTCTCAGGCCCTGCAGGAGCAGAGGGAGCTTGGGTGGGATTGTTGCCCTTTGGCTTCTCCCTGTCCTCAGTTCTTCTACAAAGAGCACAGCCGTGGTACACATCGGCAGCAGTGACAAGACCTCTCTTCTTGCTGTCTCAACAGGAGGAAAAAGGTCACTGTAAAGAGAGGCAGTACGGCTGATACTGTGGGGATGCTTGGACAGTATTTGGGTTTTCTGAAAAAGTGTGATTGGTGAGGAGGAAGGAATGGGTTGGCTCTCTTTATGCTAATCCAGGTTTCCCAGCCACCTCAGGCGACAGCCCTTCCTGGACTAGCACAATGGGGATATTCACAACCCCAGGGAGGATACCGCCGTGCATTTGTTCTGCAAATGAACATTGACATAAAGGTCCTGCCCTTGCTGATGAGCATTGATGTGTTGTTTTCTATATTCACAGATCCTGGTGATAGGGAAGTATATACAGGGCGATTTCTTTCCCCCCTCCTTAAGAAGTCTGGTGGGGAACAGCCCAGCACTTGAAAAAATAAACACCCCCAAAAAATCACTACTACTTATCATCTTCATTGACTTGAGCAGGTTTCCTCCTCTGTGACCCTTTCACATGTGCCTTACCTGCTTGGGAGTGCCCAGGGTGCCACGAGGCGCCGGCCCTGCCAGCAGCACAGCCAGGTGGAAGCTGCCATCTGCAAGGTGGTCTCAGAGTGCACTGCAAGGACAGGGTGCAACGAGGCTCCGAGGTCCCGTTCAGTGCCCTAACCTTGCTGTTAGGCGGACGTTTCCTTTCACTGGGTATTTAAGCACATGCATTGAAAAGATTATTGTTCTCCACCAAATCTCTCATTAAAGCGGATCTAAATGTAAGCCTACATAACCCACCCTGCACAGGTCAGAAGCCCTAAATAATTTGGTTGGGCCCACTTGTTGTGTGGCAGCAGATTTACTCCAGTGCTGCGCTGCCAGCTCAGTACGGTTCCTTTCCCAGAAAGGATCCGGGAATGGGCCCAGCCACTGGCAGTCCCTAGGGCCCAGCCACCTGTGTGTAACAGAGCTGAACTGGCCCCTTCAGCTAAGGGCAGTGCTTCCCATTGCACGGCTACCAATGGCTGAGGTTTGTTTTATTTTAGCAGTGGCTGCTGTAGTCTGATATTGAGCAAGCGGGTAAACTGTACTTCGGAGACCTTTCCTACTCAGGCTGCTAATGCTCCAGCAATACAATCTGTGGAGTAATGGAGGACAATCCAAGAAAACTTTCCTCTAGGCTCCCACCATTATTTCTTACCCCAAAATAATATTAAATGTGATCTACTATTGTAGTAATTAAAGGGATAAGGACCTCTCATACAAGTAAGTTCAGTTATCTATGTACTACTATTCCAATTGCTTGCAGAATGCAAAGCCATTATAAACATCACTGAAAGATGAAAGAGTTTAAGCCATTTAAAATGACATTACATTACTCCTGTGGGACAAAAGGCACAGCATTGTTCAAGTGAGGGCGCATCGGTACCTTCAAACCTTTCCTCTTTAAGCCTTGGTCACTTTGCACAGCAGGGATGGAGCCCTACTGGTTTTCTCCTAGGGGAAACTGAGGCAAAGATGACAAAGTAAAAAGGAAAGAAAGGAGGATTCATTGGGCTCACAGATGCTAGAACGGGACCAGATTGCCCAGCTGAAGATAGATTCAGATTTAGGAAGGTAACGCCCTGGCAGCTTTCAATTGCTGGGGTGCAGAGAAGAGAAAATTGTTCTAAATCAAAACCATGCTTAAAGAACAAAAAGCACCACTCGGTTAGTAATGAGGATATTGGTGCTGTATTGTCCAAATTGCCTGGTGATTTTTTCTCCTCCTAAAACAATGGGGTGAAACTTGCTTATCTCCTGCATAAACGGGAGAGGGATGCTGACCAGCACAGGAGCCTCCACCCTGTTAGCAATCTGCATTTTGGAAAATACCTTCAAAATATGGGTCCAAGTTTGTGTAGAAAATGAAAATATTTACTTGTAACCACTTTCACATCCCTAGCAGGCTCCTGCAGTTTTTCACACTAATTCAGAGGAAAAAATAAAAAATAATCTAAAAAAAGCCTATGAATTAGATACCTTGCTGGTGTGTAATCAGGCTGTGGATGAGATTACAGCAACACTATATCCTTTTACTCCATCTCCTGCATCAGTAAATAAAATAAAAAAGAGTAAAAGACCAGTCTCTCTCTGATACCAGATGAATTGTCTGGTTTTGATCTGAAAACAGGAAATATTAAGACACTAGCCAGTCAGGAAAGCAAAGGCTTTCAGAGGAAGACCTTCTGATAATGACATTTAAGCTAGAATTAGTTAAAAAGCAGGAATAAATAATATAAGAGATACAAAACCTTTACTTTCACATACACACAAAAAACGAACATCCAAATGGAATTTTCAATGCTCACAATTAATAATATAAAATTTCTCACATCAATTTTAAATAACTTTTGTGAACGCTGAATATGGTTCATACCTTTTCTGCCTCTTCAACAAATGCAGTGAGGTGACTGCTGTCCTGCCTCCTGCCCTCTTTCCCCTCATCCAGAAGGGCATCTAAATCTTTCAATTTTATTTATTTATTCATCTGCTTATTTTACTGCTCCATTTCTCTTAATGCCAAGTGGGATTTCAAAATGTAGAGGAAGTTTTGGGAAGATATTTGTGAAAGAACAAAGTGGAAAATGGGAGAGAAAAATGAAGTAATGCCTACAGAATGTTATTTCAGTTTAGGGGAAAATATTGTGAAGATGAAGAGAGAATTCTTGTAGATACTTGCAGCAGTGGCCTTTGCTGCTTGCAGAATTCTCTCTAGAAGAGTAGGAAAAAAAAAAAAGATACAGCATAATAATGCAAACATTTTCTTGCAACTTCAGTTTTCTGATTTAGAATACTTAAAAATGTCAAAGTCAAAATTCATTTGGATCTGCATTCTTAAATTCTTTGTGCAGCAAAGTTTGTGTCATTTTGACCAAAGCAGCAAATGCTACTGTGGACTTTTTCAGCCCTACACTGCAAGTCTGTCATTTTGCTGTCTGTATTTTGACCTTTCCTGAATGTATCATGCTTTCTCAGATGACACCAGATCTCTACCACATTCTATTATTTCTTTATCTGTATTGCAAAAGATGCAGCTTACACTGAGCAAGTTCTTATTTTCCGTAATTCTTATCTTTAATTATAAAGATGCATCCTAAAAAAAAAAAAAAAAAAAAATCAACAACAACAACAAAACCTGCAGAAAATAGGCAGACAAGTGCAAGCTCTGTGTGCAAGGCAGTATTGTTCTGCAAAGCCAAGGATACAATAGCCACTTTTTTTTTTTTAACCCCCCAAAAAAGTTTTGTTAGCTGCTGCCATAATTGGCAGTACGTAGGCATTTGCTTTCTCTGCCAATGTATACTGCAGCTACACAGCCAGATTTTTTTCAGCACAGACGTTGAGCATTACTCAACCCAACGTCTACCCCTGCTTGCCTGAAGGAACAGGGAAACCAGCTCTAGCTGGGCTCCGTGCTCCAGCACAGCTCCTGAGCCTGTTCACAGCACGCTGCCAGAAGTGCACGGTCTATGGCAAAGAGGCAGAAAACCTCCAGTGCAATAAAGACATCCCTGAAGGAAAACAAAAAAGAAAAGCTGGGATGGGAGAAGGTCCCTCTGCCTTGGAGAAGTAGAAGACAGACTCCCAGAAGAATCCCATCAGCTGCCACCAACCTGATGTGCAATGGCCATTACTTAGTTGTGTATCCTGCCAGCCTACACCGAAGGAGTGATCACATGTGTGCCAGCTACTTACTGCAAAACCAGGTGTAACACACAGATCTTCCTCTCACCAGCATGGCTGGCCTGTGAATTCTGACTTTGCTGTCCAATTCATTGTCCTCAGTGTTGATTCATACAGAATTCCTGATGTGTCTGAGCAGAGCAAACCAAGCTCTAGATTTTACAGCTCAACTATTTCTCTTTTTGATGCTTCTTTATTGCTTATATGGCCACGATCACAATGGCAAGGCAGTTTATTCAGCATTTCTAACAAATTGAAGCACATTACAAAGCATCTCAAGGGATAAACTCTAAGCCTGGGGAATGCAGCCCACAGACCTCTGTAGGAAGTCACCAGCATTGAAAGGGATCACAAAAGTGGCCATAGTGCTTTCTAGAAAATAGATCAACATGCATCACCTATTTCAGGAGTGTGTTTCTACCCCAGTACTCACTGAACACGGATCTTTATACAGTACCTTCGACAACAGTCAGAGGCCCTCTGATGCAGAACAGATGATTTCAGCTGCCCAGAGAGACAGAACAAGAGAACAAGCAGTGACTATTCTCAGCTCACAGGTTGGACAATGAAGAAGAGATTCAGTCTCACGTGCAAGGTCATTCAAAGAGGTTGTGGCAAAGCTGGGAGTGGGCTTGCAATTCACAAATTACAACAGAAATGTTAATTGCAAAACTGTCTATTTTAGCATGATATACAGATTTTATGTGATGAGCCAAATTCTGACAGTTTGTTCTTCATCTCTGGAGTTCCTGCTCTAAACTACGGGGTGCTATGACACTCAAGGTAAAGCAGCACGATAGTAATCATGGATTGTTCGGAGGTTCCATCTCACAAAGGCTATTGAAAATCCAGCCCCACTGGCTGTAGGATTTGTAGGAAAAAAATTGCATCCTTAGGAATCATTTTGAGCTGACACAGTGCACTGAGGTGGCTTTTTCCCTTCGCAGCTTGTGTACAGCAGTTCAGCTCTTTCTGTTTCCCCTACCAGCTGCTCTATGAACACTACCCCTGTCAGCGGGAAGTTACAAAAAAATGAATGAAGACTGATGATTAACGAAGAAAGAGGGTGAATATTAATCATGGAGTCAACATTTGATGGGAGCATTGATGGAATAGTGGTCCCACTGGAAGTTGTTAGGAGTTGATTTTTATGCCCCAGGGCAGTAGTTTTAAACCACGACTCATGATGGAAGAGAGGTAGCTCGTAATGTTTTAAACAGGCCATGGTGGAAAACATACCTTCTCCATCCCATCCCCCGGCCCAACTCCTCTCTTTGTTGTTCTACAAGGAGAATATAGCCTGGCTCCTTTGCACTTCCTTTGTTCCCCCAAAACTCCCCAGATGGTAAAGATCAAACCTTTGAGCAGAAGCAAAACAGGAACAGGACATCTCCATTTTCCATTATTATTACACCAGAAGAAGAGCCTGTGACAACACACTTCCATAGCTGGATAATTCAAGTATGAATTTTGGCTCTTTGCAACCCAATCGAAACCTCTTTGAAGGCAAAAGGAGTCACAGCTATGCTGCAGAGCAAAGCCTTCCTAACCTTGGCTGGAATTTCCTGTATCACACAAATTAACAAGTGTACTTGCAATCAATACTGTATATGAAGTGCACAGCTGATACTCTTTTTCTTTGGTATTATACAAAATCATTCATTACACCACACATCATTCATTCTACTGAAAAAAAACAACCCTGCAGATGCTGCCTTGAGGCAAGCTTCGTCCATGTACTAGACCCAACCACTAGAATCCTGATATGAAACAGAAACATAAAACACTGTAAAGACACTACACATTTACTGCACACATCAGTTTTAATTGGACAGTCATAGAAAGGGCTTGCAAAGTCACTCAAATATGGCTGCAGCCCAACACCAGAGTTCATGTCTGTGGGATCCGTACCAATGTCCAGCCCTTCCAACAGTCCCACCATGCAAAACACACTACTGTATGCATTTTAAAATCCCTACTGCAATTGCTTCAGAGGGTATTTTGGGGCAGGTGGAAATATGGCAAAAAAAGGAACAGGTATATTCAGAGCTGGGGTTGACGGCTGTAATTCTGTTGAGGTCAGCAGGTTAAGGATGTGGCCCAGCAGCAGCTCCTTAATGTTTCTGTGCTGTTCCATAATCTAGAGCCCTACCAGTACTCCAGAAGGATGGAGAAATCAGAACACACGGTCTCTTCATGAACTTTGTTCTGCAATTAAATGCATGCCATAGCTCTTATCAGGAGGACATTGCATCCCTCCGTGGCCATGCTCCACCAAGTGTGTATAAGCCAGGTTATTTTTCTACAGAAAGTTCTGGACTTCAAAACAGAAGCAGCTTACATACTTGCAGCAACATCAGGCAGACAAAAGTAGAAGCACTACGGGTTTTGCTTGCATTTTTCTACAGATTTAGGCTGAGGTCTCTCGCCATTCAGCAATAATTGACCTCCCCAGAATGAAGTGACTGCTCACGGGATGCAGCTTGGCTACAGTTCCAGCCATGTGTCCTGCAGTGAGAAGGGAAAAAGCACAAGTGTCGCTTTAGTTTCAGCAACAGTGAACACTGAAGTGAGCCACGGTGAAACTAGCCACAAAGAATCCAGGTGTCAAAAAAGAAAGTCTCACAAGTGCACTGAGGCCATAAGAAGCTGAACAGCAGAAGTCATTTAATCCTCAGCGCTGCATTTTATCCACAACATTGGACCTTCAACAGCCCATAAACCTTCAGGTGCATTTCCAGAGTTGGCTACTGCTGTTCCACAGCCAGACAATTTGCAGATAAGGCAGGCGATTCGCTCGGGAGCAGCCTGCTGGCATGCTCGGGCCCTGCTCCTTTTTTCCTTTCAGTTCACAGAGCATCTCCCGTGCTCTGACAAATGCACAGCACTTCTCTGCCTGCTCTCAGAGCAGCAGCTTGGAGAAGGTAAGTGGTACATGAGGCAACAGACACAGAGGGGATGGCTCTAGCAGCCTTTATTCTAACACCCTTGCAAAACCAGGTGCTACCTTGCAAAGGGTACAACGCACTGCAGCTCCCCTAAATAAATAACTTTTTAATGCACCTGTCATTTCAGATGTCGGACCAGAGACAAGGTCAAGCTTGGAGAGAAATCAGCCTGCTCCATCCTTGACCCGTCATTCATCACTGCATTTGTCTACAGCCAAACAGCCCAGCTGGTTAACAGGGAAAAAAACCTTATCTGAGCTCTAAAAGGGTCCTATTTCTGCTATGGAGAACTTTATTAATAACACTCTCCAGGAAGCACCGGGAGTTCTGATGGACAGCTTTGCAGGGACATTTTTCAACAGAGAAGCTTTAAATCCTCTATCTATGCACCCCATAAGCAGGCTGGAGGAGACAAGAGGTTAATTTTGCAGACAGCAAATGGTGACTGTGTAAGTTATTAGAGAGGGGAATATGCCTTCGATGTTATGGGGATATATGAGCCTTGCCTTCACCTTTCCTCATGTATCATGCTGCATGCCATCATAGATGTGTTAGCACGTCCACACTTTATGCAGGTCCCCTCAAATTACTGGGCAATAATTAGTATTGCCAACTGCTCGTTCTTAGCGCTGCTTTCACAGGACAAGGCACAGTTCTTAAAATACACACCTCCTGAATTCAAGTTAACTCACAAGAATTTCAGGAGAAATTTCCTAGTTTCCTAGGTCCTATGGATTAAAAAAATAAATAAAATAAAATAAAAGCTTTAAAAGCTGAAGCTTTGTCCCTACAGCAAATAACTGTGTGCTTTAAGTCAGTCTCAGAACTTGCTGGCATTTGTGTGATGGTTTGGGATTTGGGGGTGTATGAAAGGAAAGAGAGAATGAGAGGAGAGAATGAGAGAAGAGAATGAGAGAAGCGAAGGAAAAGAAAAAAATGATATTTTTTTTAGTACTTAGAAGTACTGTACACAGACACAGTAGCAACAACAAAAAAGGAGGCACAGCAACTCCCCATTTGATGCAGAGCCCTGTGATACTTTGGGTTTTTCGACTTAACACCCTGTAGGCTCAGCAACTCAGCTATGGGGAGGATTGCATCTGGCCTGTTGAAGGGCTTGCATGTTATTTTTCCTCTTACAGAGCTATATATTTATTTATTTTCCCCTCTCTCTACTGAAACCACGTTGGAGGCAGGGCACCTCTTGCTCTCTGGAAGCTAGAGCAGGCAGTAAATGCTGGGAGGCGTTGCCACACCACGCTCACTGGCTGGGTATTGTGCTGGGTATTGTGAGTGCTGACTGCCCTGGTAGCTGACTAAACCCCATGCCCTGCATTTAATGCTCCGATGGGACCCACTCGGATTTGGTACGGACTCAGTCTGACCTCAGCTTGGGTCCTTTCTGCTGTGAGATCTAAACCTGCAGCATTCGGAGAACTAACCACTGTCAGACCTCCAGACTACCTTTAGCAGTTCATGCGCTCAGGCACACACAAGCAAGTTCCCACAGCGTAAGAAGTTCCCAAATCCCAGCTAAGACATGGTAAATGTTCGCGTACAAGCACTTAAACCATGGTAGTGCAAGAATTCTCCACTTAGTTCAGCCTTCCTGCATCGCAAGCTTATCAAAGCTGCGATATTAGCAGACCTCAGGGCCTTTTGGGTCCTTTGGCAATCAGCCACCAGGTTTCACAGCCCCACAGCGCTGCACCACTGTGGTGAATGCTGTCTTATCAAGGATTTTACATCCATTTATGCACATCATTTATACTATTCCCACATTTCAAGAGACACTGTATTTTGAGAGACAGCATGACCACGTCCCATGACTCCTTAAAACACTCCCCTGGTACAAGGAGGCTGTCAAAGCTGGCAATGCCCATGCCCCTTCTGCTCTGCCTGCTAAGAAAGAAAAAGCCTTGGGCTTGCCAATGCAATGGAGTTATTTAAAATTATGGCCGGGATTTTCAGAGACCTGCACTAGATCCAAAACCCCTCACGGATGGCATTGTCTGAGGTGTGTACATGCCAGTCACCTTCGAAGCCCAAGGCCTGGCACAAAGCAGTGCCTCAGGTTAGGGCAGGAGCCTCTCCTGCCCTCCAGCATTTCTTACCCCCGATCTTTTTGCATTCCTCAGCTCCGATCCCTTCATCGCTCTCCCTGTGCCGACTCAGCGGCTTCATTAGCACTCATTTGTTTGCTGTGAAACGCGTTCCTCTGCGTTGTTTTTCTGGACCTAACTTTTTTTTTTTGCCTCTTTTCTCCCTCCGCAGGGTGACAGCTATTTTATCACTTACAACAAGAAATGCTGAGCCTGTTGTGCAGGCAAAACATTTGCAAAGGGGCAGGGGGTACACAGAAAGCAGCAGGAAATTGATAAGGGTTGTAAAGTAGCTTTATAAAAATGCCGACAAACCTGCTCAGGGCACAGAGCACCTGCACCTCTGCCCCCGGCAGTGCTTCCTTCAGATGCTCCTATTGTTTTCATTACTATTTGTGACTCGATCATTAATAAATTACTATTTTTTTCCTGTTGGCTCCAGCCACCAAGGGAGCCAGCAGGTGCACCACTTTTACAATTAGCCCTTCGTAATGCATGGTTGGCAAGAAAAGTTGTCCACGAGCTGCAGAGTTTACCAACTGGATTTCTGCGCCACAGCGCTTGGAGCAATTAGAGGAGAATTTGCAGGAAAGCACCTTAATGCATCAGCTCACGCGGCCAGAAACTTTGTTGGAGGGGCTAAATCCCAGACTCGGGGTCCTGCTTATGAAACTGGGTGCTGCAGACTGGGGGAGAATGTACACAGCCATCCATGGGGCAATGAAAGGAAGTTCTTTAAAAGTGTCAGTTCCATCCTGTACAAGGCTACCCTGCTTTGTTGAGGCAGCCAGTGCTACATGTCAGATTAAATAGAAACTTGACTGAGATGAGGTTAAAAAAAAAAAAAAAAAAAAAAGGTAAAACTGGGCTGATTTTGGTTTGAGAAGGGGCAGTTTAGCAGTAAAATTGGGAAGTTGCTTATCTCTGTCTTTCAATAACATCAGGCTCGTGCACCAGTAGGGCTCTGACTTTCCAGAGCAGCACTGTTCTCTGCAGTTTTATTGGTAAACTTACAGCTGTACTGAATTCTCTTTCTGACATGATATGATTTTCTAAGATGCCACCGTAACTGTATTACGCTACAGAGGGACGCATTTAAGGGGCATGGGCTGGGTGTTGTTTTCGTGGGACTCAGGTCAGGGACTGTCAGCATCTGGAGTGTGCAGAACCACTGTGTAGGTTTTTCCCCAAAGGAAAAAAAAAAAAAAATCAGAGCAGAAAGCACAAACAACTTGGTAATGTCTACAGAGGGTGAGCAAAAAGTGAAAAACCCATGGCAGACCAACTCTCCACAGATTTCAGATCAGACGTGTAGCCATCAAACCAGAGAAGCAGCATACCTTTTGTCTCTGAGACAGTTTTCTCAGTCCCAGCGAACTCGTGCTTCAGTTAGTTCTGGTGTAAAAGCACTTTGGTTGCTCTGTTAGAGAAAGTCAGCTGGAACATAAAGGTTCTGGAAAAAGATAAAAAACATGTATATTAAAGATGTCATGTCACTGAAAACCACCAAAATCAGAGCTTGCACTGAGCAGACCTGGCTCAGTCAATGTTGCTCTCCTGCCTGTGATAGCAGCTACCTCAGGGTGCTCTCAAGAAGAAAGCCTGCAGCATAACACCTGGGATACTCTGCCCCTTCCACTGCTGCAGACCAATTTAGAATCAAGCTTTGATTCGCAAGATTAAAAATCCTCTCCAAAATTTCCCTTTGTAGAAGACAAAACCAAAAAAAATTCATAAATGGCTTCCAAGCAAGCATCTAAGCTCCTTCTTGTATCATTTTAATTTGAACTGGACAAGAAAACAGACTTCAAAAAATATATATATTTATATGTTTTTCTCACTTTACATGATGGCAAAACCAGAAACATTTCAGAAGAATCCCTTCAGAGATCTGCAAGGCACCATGAATTCATCCCAACAACTGCATGGGACGTGAAACACCCCTCTCCAATTGCTCTGAAGCAGAGGTCCAAACCTCTAGCCAGGATCCTAATCACTACATGATCAGGTAATTCTCTGTGACCCAACAAGTGCTTACTTCTAAAAGAGTGAAATAACTCTAACAGGAGACACTGCAGAGTCGTGTCAGTAGCTTTTCTAGTGAATTTAATGAATGGAGACAACATAAGATCACTCTGGGGGAGGAATCCCATCTGTGCCTAACCAGCAAATCCATGCCACTCCGTTCACATTTGGTGCTGTTTCTGCTGCTATCCTTGGAGAAAAGCACTCCAAGGTGAGCAAAACTTCATGTGAGCCAGGAGACTTCCAAGGAAGAGATGTAAGGCAGGACTAGTTAGGAAAGCGTTTTGATAGGAAATCCAATAAACACTTTACTCCAAGCCACAGAATGAGGAATTTCTGAAGAGGGGGCACGCTGCTGCTTTCTGCAGAGCCGAGACGTACCCTGGTAGTGCTACAAGCACCGTGGCCATGTCCTGCCTGCGGCACTCTCCCACTTTTCTTGTCCCCTGGGGAACTCCGGAACAAATCACCAATGAAAGGCAAATTTACTGCATGCAGATTTTGATCTGGGGTCCTTAGCACTGGGATACCACTGACACCAAGTCTCTTCCGCACACAGCCAGGCTCCTTCCACCAGGATGATCAACCTAAAATCATTTGACAAATCCTTTACGTTACATGATTCATTTACAGCAATATTCAGCCTTATTCAGAATAAAACATGAGAGCTCAAAGCAAATTCTCCTGGCATAATTTTTGTAATACATAGCATGAATGGATAAATAAATACATTTTGTTTATATTTATATATAAA
Source organism: Heteronetta atricapilla (assembly GCA_011075105.1). Classification (NCBI taxonomy): domain Eukaryota; kingdom Metazoa; phylum Chordata; class Aves; order Anseriformes; family Anatidae; genus Heteronetta; species Heteronetta atricapilla. Next base: position 3,020,168 of record CM021750.1, read on the forward strand.
ACCAAAAGAATTTGTGAAGGCAGAGAGGAAAAATCACACAGTATTTAGATGTAATTATATAGATTACATAAATAAAGGACACAACTGAAAAAAAAAATAATCAGAAAACTTAGAAATTGAAGTATAATGGCACAGTAGCTTGAAAAGTTAGAGTAGAATATAATTTCAGCTTCAAAATCAGTTCTTGATTTAGCCAAAATAGGTCACCCAGCCCTGATCCTGGGAAATCTGATATCTACATGGGTTTGCTGAAGCGTGCAACTCAAAAACAGTAAGTACATGCCCTCCGTTGCAGCTCAAACACACCATTTTCCCTATTTAGAAAACACTGATGTTTTCCATCCTTTCTCGTCCGCTTCCAGAATTACCAAGGCTTCCTCCGCGTGCCCGCCTCGCCCCACCATGTAGCAGCCAGGGCTGTGCCCTCGCTGCCCCCAGCCCCAGCACCACGGCGTGGGGCTCGCCGCCGGCACCGGCTCTCATACGTCTTGTGGAGGCCCCATATTGTTAAGCCATTAGGCTTCCTCCGGCAGCACTGAGCCCCTTAGCTCCTTCCTTTCACTTGACCTCAGCTATAGGTTCTGCTAGCAGTGAACTCAATCACTGTCCTCTCCAAGCCTGCTATTAAACCTTGGCTCTAACCAGCCAAGAAATTAATCTCCAGCACCTGACCTCTCTCAGCCCCAGTGTGCTCTACAGCAGCTATGCACAACCTTTGATCCCCATCTGCATGGCTTCATCCATAAACAAAGGTACCTTGTGGAGTCCAGTGAACCCAGCCGATCCCTCACCAGCATCGTCTGGAATAAAACAGAGCGCAAAGCCTTTCAGCTCGGAAGTTTCACATGCTGCTGCGAAGAGCACCCTAGGATTAAAAACTAAAACAAATTAAACCAGACCCTCATCTCTCCGGCCTGCATTTTGCAGGGTCCACCCATTTAAGCACGTTGAAATGGGTTAACAAACATTGTGTTCGCCAGTTGCCAAGCCCCACGTTATCGGGGGAGACGATGCCACACGTCCCCCTTCTCTGCGCACCCGGAGGTACTGGGGCAGCGCTGCTGGAGAGGGACCGGATCATTACCCGGTGTTAATCCATCACTCGCCCCCACAGGCGCCGGTGCAGGCTGACAGCTACGGGCCGGGGACAGCCCAGGCGAGCTTTACAGTCAGATTCGGGCACCAGCATTTCACACAGATTATGTCTGTTCCCGGTAATTTTATTTTACTGATAGTTATAAGGATTGCTGCAACATAAGCTGCTGTACGGAGCGCTGAGGAAGGAATGAGCTGTCGCTGCACTAAGCACAGTACCAGATAGGAAGAGATAACCATATAAATAAATGGGGCACTAAGGAAGTATTTTTTCCAATTTTACAGGTGAGGAATCATGGCTGAAAGCCATAAATCAGTTTTCTTGAGGATATGCATGATATTTACAGGAGAAGTAAGAACTGTAATCCATTGCCTAGTCCTGTTTCTGCTGCGAGAACCAATGAAGTCTGAGAAAAAAAAATACCTCTTGTGCCTTGCCATACGGGAGATCAGAACTGCCTGCACCCCTCCGAAAAACCCTACGGTCACACCGTCAGCACTTCACCTACATGAAGCACTGAGCTTGCACACAAACGCGGGCTGCTTTAGCATAGCTAACCAGTCACTTTGGGATTGAAGCAGGCTAATATTTGCTGCCTCTGATTCTATTTTTTTCTCCTAACTGCAAACAATAGAAGATCTCCCTCTGTTTTCTAATGCTCTCTTTTCTTCTCCTTATAAGCTGTTCAGCAGTCACCAATTTAATATTTGCAATTTCGATAATAATCAGTTTATCTTTTTTAATTTTCACAAGTTCTCTGGAGACATCTCTCCTCTCGCTGGGCATGAACACACAAGAAGTTGATTTGGCATTTACCACGAGCTAGGAAACAAAAGCCCCCGCAATGGGGGAGAAGGAAAAAGCGTTGGGAACCTTGTAAAACGTATCTCCTTGGAGAGCCCCACTCCCATCTGCTTCTCTCTCCAAGTTTTCTGCCTCCCCAGTTGTGCTGGAGGCTGCACCAACTGCTTATATGGCAGTGCTCTGACCCAAAGGGTGCAGGGGCAGAAACAATAACCCAGGCTTAATTTTTTTTTTCAAGTCAAATTTCAATTGTGCTTACAAGGCAAATTTAGCATTCCCCCTCCTGCTCTCCTTATACTCCAAAGTACCAGTCGCAGAACTCACTGCCTTTTCCCGTCACCCCTTTGCTGCACAGCAGTGGCTCTCGCAGCAGGGCTGCAGATCTCCAGCAAAGACTCAGTTCCAGAAATGGGATCCCAACCTCGCGGGCAGTCACAAGCCCAAGAGAGACATGAGATCACCAGCACAACTATTTGGGCAGTGCTGCTGCTTTGCCTTCTAAAGAGCAGCCCTCGGTTAATTCCTTTTAGAGGTCTCTGTTCCTCTGCTCTCCCTCCTCGCAGGTCCCAGCCAGAAGCACGAGGAGGCGCGAGCCTTCCCACTGCAGAACTGCTGTCCACAACTATTCCCACCCAATAATCTTTGTCACAGACTTGAGACTATTTTTGGAAGTGTTAAAAATATCTAAGGGGCACCTTTCTTTTTACTCAGACACAGCAACTTTTTATGTTTAATAGAGAGATTTGAAAAAAATATATATATTTCTGCTTAGCATCAACATGACTTTCCATTAAAAATAAAGCAGCTGAGTTAGCAAAAAGACTTGGACAGGAGGAAATTCTATTTATAGAAACTTTTACAACGGTTATCACAGGATGATAGGGATGACTACGAACCATGGGGGAGTAGTGTGGCAACAAACCAGCCACAGAAGGAGGCAACACAGCTCTGAAGGGACGAACAGCTTCTAGGGTCGTCCATGGACAGGGACACCAGCGGGTTTCCTGGAGCACGGAGAGGACAAGCCCTGAAGGAACGTACTCTTCTCCAAAGACAGCAAGCCTAGAATCTGAGCAAGGCAGTACAAATTCCTGCTGTCCTGGGCCACACCACTTCTCTTTGGCATTTTAAGCAGCAAACTAACAGAAGAGTACCCATGCTGTTTTACTTGATGGCACAGCTGTGACAGGAAGGACAGTCAAGGAGCAGGAGAGGGACCTTTGTAATGCCAGGCAAAGAAGTCATTTTCTTGGGAGCATCCACTGTACCTGTGCATCAGACTGAGCCCTCCACATTCTGCACCAAAAAAATAATGAAAAATCAGCATTTCTGAGTTATCAACAGTGAAACTAATGGCAAAGAAAATAAGAAAAAAAAAAGATAAAAAGATATTTTATCTCCATTATAGAGCACCAAAAATTACAGCCTCAGAGCCATGAACAGTAGGAAGGTAGGAGCAGGTCTGATTTGAAACAATGGAACAAATAAGATAATAATAGAAGTGAAATAATGACAGGGATGCCAGGGGAGGAGTGTGTCAGACCGACTGGCTTCTCTCCCAAGCCCTGCCACCAGCTTGCTATGTGACCTTGCACAAGCCACTATCTGTTTGTGCTGCAAGTTTCTCATCTGCAAATCTATATTTACCTTGCTTGGAAAACGCCTGGATTTATAGATCTAAAAACACTGAACATGAGCCAAGTATTGCTGCCACCTTGCTACCCCTGGCTCTACGTAAACATTTTTCTAAAAGAACAATAAAATATCCCTAGATATTTGATTATTTAGATAGACAGTGATCAGAAACTCTCCTGGAAGAGACTGGGTCAAATCCTGACTACACAGAGATCTTGATTTCAGGGGAAGCAAGATTTTACCTTTTGTAGCCCAAGAAGACATTTTCTTTTCTTGTTGAAGTCCAAGTGACACATTCTGAGCCTTCACAGGAACATAATAGATGTGGAGCACTAAACCGATCATTTCTGAAACGTCGCCTTCATTCCCAAGTTCCCTGTGTTCCCAGAGGACCTGCCGTTGTAACCCAGAATATTACAAACCCCAGAAGGGCTAGGGCACGCTGTCCTGTGACATGCAGATAACACCCACATAAGTCTTTCCCTTATCAAACAAATCCAGGACAATCTAATAGGGGCTTATTTGGGAGTAAAGCTGATTTTAAAGTCAAGCTGATGTACATTTTTGTTTCAATATTGTGCAACAGAAAAAGATATAAAAAAGAGCAACAAGGAAGGGATAGGAAAACCAGAGACAAGCACCCAAAGTGCATTTTCACAGGAACTACTTTCTCACTTCTGGATTCCTTACAAAGTTGCTCTTTGTTTGATTCTATCACCTGGCAGTTTCCCACTGATGATAATCAAGGTTACCTTTAATGGTCTGAGTGTTTTCTCTCTCTCTCTCCCCCTCACTTTCTCGTTTTTAAAGATATCTTTGTAAGACATCCCAAGGAAATTACAGAATCAGCTCTCCAAAATTCTTATGAAATCATCCTTCCAATAACAAGTTCTCAAAACTGTCCTCCTGTATTTCTCTGAAAAATGACCATTCCTTTAAAACATGGCACCTCCTCTCGTGGCGCACTGTGGTGTGACTCAGCAGCACCAGAGCCACAGCTCGTATTTCCACAGGGTGCCAGCATCTCAGCACCAAAGTGCTCCTGGCACTGGGATATCATTTGCACTGTAATTAAATTGAATCCACTCCTCGGCTTGGCTTTATCCCTGAACAATACCAGCATCTGAGTAATACATTCTCGGGGCACTAATACATCACCTGGGCGAACCCTGTCCATGATGTATTGGCGCAATACATCAGAGTGCACTCCCGCTATAAGGATCTATGGGCATCATACATCAACAAGGTGAGGCTGAGGGGTGATGTATGGCTCTGAAGATGGTACCGTGCAGCAGTGGACCAGGCCAGGACCAAGAGGATAAAGGGGTTGGCATTGCTGTTACCTGATTTCCCAGTGTTATAATGCTGGCGCTGAACCAGCATCTAACTTTAGCCCCTTATTTATTTACCCCAAATCATTGTATCACTGGAAGCGCCTCTCCTCGGATGCATCATTCTCATGAAAGGCCCAGGGGAGGGCTGGTACACAATTAGCAGGAGTATATTCTCAGCTTGATGTGAAGGGTTTTAGCCCATTAACACTAATGGCAGCTGCAGCACCAAAGCTCCGTATATCACAGGAGACGTGGACACGTACACACGCTCAGCTTTGCATGAATCTCACCCACCCGAGAGTCACCTGCAGATCATTGGGAATTAAATAATTGCAATGCTCAGAATATTCAGTGAAGCAACCACTTCACTGCTTTCCAACATTCACTCTCTCTAAAAAAAAAAAAAAAAAAAAAAAAAAGTGATTAAAAAAAATAAAAATAAAAATAAAACCATGAACCCCCACAGTACATAGAGGCAACGTGTGCCACGTCCCCTGACAAAGGCAGCAGCCCAGAAGCGTGGATCCATGACACCAACAAGTAGCAAAGCCTTGGCCAGCCCTTAAGACCCGAGCTCTGCAGGGGGCCTTGTTGCAAAGCACTGCTGGAGTGCCTGGGGGCACGATCAGTGCAGGGAACATTGCTCTAGCCAGCTGAGGCAGAAGGGAGTCAAAGAGAAGTGTCTGCTGCCTGAGAGTCCTTTCCCTTCATCCCTCCTTTTCACAGATAGCAAAATAAAATTACAGAGCAATATAAGGCACAGCGGAGACATTTGGAGGTGTTTGCTCAGGAGAATGGCAGAGAACTTCCCTAGATGAGCCCCAAACGCAGCTCTTAGGAAGAGCCTGAGGAAGATGCCCTTGCCGCAGCCCCGTGGTGCGGCTGCACGCCGTGCATCACTGGATCCTGCGCCTGGGCACTCTCTTCCAGCCTTTGGGACAGCATCGCCCTGGGGAGCAAAGGTGGCTAAAACCAATCTCTGAGCTCTGTACAGAGTCACTCAGGGTCTCCCATAAAGCAGACTTATTGCCCCTGTGAAAGAAACAACAGGCCTAATAAAACACGGATATCCAGGCCAACAGCTCTGCCCAGCCCAGCCAGCCCCGAGGGGCAGCGAGGGGGCCGGGCAGGACTCACACTGCGTCCCCCCAGCCCTGCAGCCCCAGGGGGCAGGATCGGACCCACGGAGCATGCAGCCACTGCCCCTGGAGGCCATTAGGAGGAGACCACGCTCACAGCACACGGCCTGATGGAGCTGCCACGATTTGGGACAAGCCAGCCTGCCTTGTCCTGCCCCAAGCACGCCACTGCCCCTGGTCAGCAGCACGCAAACCTAACTTTACATGGCTTTATGATGAGGCCGTGTCCTTGAAACATAAGTACAGCTATTTCCCTCCTGAAGTATCCCCAAACCAAGCAACTAAGACAATAGTTTTCTTAATTAAAAAAAAAAGGGGGGGGGGGAGAAATCCTAAGGCATTGAGTGAAATAATTTCTCACATGCTCAATCTAGTCTTTGAAAACAACTCGGAAATGACATTCTCATTAATTACACACCATGTGTCTGGAAAATGACAGCACTACTGAGCTGACAGCAACAAGAAAACAGAAAACAGCTTGTGCAGGTGGATACCATGCACAACCGTGGACAAATGCTCATCTTCACGTGGGCAGGGATGGCTGGAGCCCAGTGAAGAGCAGCAGTGCTGATGCTAACAGACCTTTTCTGCAGCAGAGCCACAGCGAGCAGTGGGTAAAGGCACCCTCCCGGCACGCACAGAGGGAGCTCTGAGCAGTGTTTCCCCTTTTAAAGCCAAGACAAAGTCAGTCTGGACAAGTCATTTATCTTTGCTTCCTCCTTGAGCTGCTATCAATGCAGTGTGATTGATTGCTGGAGCTGGGGGCTTCCCAGTCGTGCTATGGACCAAGTGGAAAGTCAGAGGTCTTCCCCTTGCTGACACCTGTGCAAGTCAATGGGAAGTAAATGTAAGCCATAAGCACTGAAAGAAGTGGAAAAAATCTTTGTCTTTCACAGCAACAGAAGTCTTTGCAAATTCATGAAATGGAGAACATGAAGAGCAGCAAATCCTCTTTAAACCAGGGAGGAAAACAGCTAGGGTGAGTGGGAAAAACAGCCCCATAGTTAACTTGCTAATGTGGGCCCTGGGAAACCTGAGTGTACAGGTCTGCAACAGACCCATGAATTTCCCCACACTATCGGTGAAACCGGAGAAGAGGACTTACCCCAGCGCTCAGGAACCACCTACCAGAACTTTAGGAGTCGGGTTAAATCTCACCACAACTGCAACCACGCTGGCTTCCTGGAAGCCAACTGCAAACAGCAGGAAAGCTCACCAGCACCGTGAGGCCACGTGGGACCTAAGCTGCTCGGGACAGCTTGACCAGGCATTGCTGGAGCACGGGCACTGCCTGCCCAAGAACAGCAGCCAGCGAGGGGCTCCAAGCCCACGGCTCGCGCCTTGCAGGCTGCCAGCGGGGATAGTCGGTACAAAGCAAGGCACCGATCTCCTGCTGCCAGATTGGTGTACAAGAAAACAAGACCCTCACCTTTAGTGACAGCTAAAGTTGAATTAAGGAACAAAAGGGACTTGAGATCCATTCCTTCTGCTCCGTCCAACAGCTCACAAGCGGCTTTTTGCACCCCCACAGAGGGTGCAGGCGGGCACGCAGGCTGGCAGCAGGAGCCAACCCACGCAGCCAGCTGCACCCACACACTGCTGGTTGTTCTTGGCAGGAAAGTGTTGACTTCCACCGTGTACAGGGAGTGACCTGGTTTCATTCAGGAGCTGTTTGGTTTAGGAACGTGCACCTCTGCAGGTTGGATCTGGGCAGACAGACGGCTTTCATGAGAGAGCATGAAAACAGAGTAAAGTTTCAGAAAGAAAGTTTATTTTAAAATATTTCCTGCAGTCTGGACAGAGTATACTTTAAAAAGTTCAATTATCTTCTGATAAACTCACCAGCCAAATTAGGAAACTAAATACAATTATTAAAGCATAAGAGAACAATTTCAAATTTGCTTCAAGTGCCAATCCAAATTTTACAAGCCCACAGATCCCAGTGAGTAACTCCAGAAAGATCACTCAGCTTCATTTCCAACTAGAAGACCAGATGAATGCCTGGGATATGATTTACATTTATTCTCATGTTTTTAATCAAAACTTACACAGTCCTTTTAGCTGGCCAAACCCAGAACCAGGATTTTGTAAAAATGGATTCAATTTCTCCGTGGAACTGGGGGATTTGGGCAGATCTGTGCTGAGCTATTGAAACACTGCACAAAAGTTACCTCCAGCATGCAATGCATAGTCTGAAAACTTGGGAAAAAAAATTCCGTGTACCGCAGCATTTTGCAGAGCAATCTTTTATCCAGATGCTACCCCAGCAGCTATACTGATCTGCCCAAGAGCTTCAGTACCTAAACATTTTTTTCTAAAGAAACCTTCCCCTAAACTCACTTGATGTCAGCCAAGAGTTTGGAATCCCCATTTACAGAACAACCTTGCCCTGAGGAGCCAAGCCTGCCGCGTGCCCTATAGCCACGCTCCCAAACGGCCACCGTCGTGGCTGATTTCCCACAGCACCCACATCTTCATCACAAGGTACTCGCTCACGTCTGAAGTTACCAAGAGCAGCAACATCAGCGTGCCATGATGCTGCTGGTGCAACTGCGTGAGACGTGTTTCCCCTTACAGGTCTTTGCACGTTCTCTCCGTAGGCAGCTGGGGCTCCTAGATGTTGCACCTCGGTGGCATCACTGAGGAGCAGTGCCATTGCTGATCAGCAGACAAGGGACGCTAATACCTAACGCAGGGGGCTAGCTCACGAGCCCAGCTCATGGATTCTTGATGCCATCACGTGTAAATGGCAAAGCTCCCAAAAGCACGAGCGTAGCCTTTGACAGTGCTAACTGATACACCCAAAACATACACGTTTAGATACACGTTTTTAAGCTGCCAACATTTATAAATTCTCGAGTCCCATATTCCAAGGAAAGGGAAAACCTTCCAAGCTGACAACTCCTTCCCAGCGAGTTACAGAAAAGACATAGTTAGAGGAGAACACGAACTCCAGTTCCTGATGGAAAAACACTCCCCTCACAGCGATTTCTGTTGTTGTATTTTTGTATGGGGGTTCAAAAAGGTTTGATTTTGCAGTTTAGCATGTTGAGGCCTCTCAGTGCTCGCTGTCGGAGGGTGCCGATTACCCAGCTTCATTCATCAAAGTGTCACTTTTCTGACAGCCATTAATAAATATACTGCCAGAGCCCCTCACACCTGGCAGACATGGCACACTGCAACATGCCGCTAACCTAATTTGCTAATTGCTGCTTTCCCCATTAATTTTAGTCCTGTCTTGTTTGGTGTTGACATGGAGGGAAAGAGAAATAAGAGTGTGGAAAAAAAACAGGCAAGAAAGTCTTGGATGATTTTTGGCTATTTATTCATTTATTCTCCCCCCTCTATCACCATTTCACAGAATCACAGAATTTCTAGGTTGGAAGAGACCTCAAGATCATCGAGTCCAACCTCTGACCTAACACTAACAGTCCCCACTAACACTAACAGTCCCCACTAACACTAACAGTCCCCAATTTACTTGGGGATATCAGCTTCCTCTTTACGTTTACCCTTCCCGAGAGGACACAGAGCAATCCCAGTTTTGTTACTGCTGTGTGATGGGTTAATAACTTGCACCCCCTGCTTTTACCCAAACACAAGCCCAGATTCTGGCACCCCCTGTTCTGCCAGCTGCCCTCAGGACAGTGGCTGCACCCCATTGAGGCTTGGGGTGCTGTCTCCCCAGACATCAGTCTTGGCTTTGCCAGCACTTCACACCTGCCAAAATCTCTGCTCTGTTAATTCAGTTCCTGGCCACTCTCAAGCAGACATCACTTGGTTCCATTAATCATGTGATTTCCTGATAAATATCCTCTTTAAGGCCCAAGTACAGCCCAAGTCCTTTGTGACTAAGCTGGACTGAAACGCAGGTCTCCAGCCGAGGTCAATTAAGACGAGGAGCACCAGACCCATCAAACCTTCAGGCAGTGATGAATTGTTGTTGCAGCGCTGGTAAAAGTCTCCCTGCAGGACACTCACCAAGCTGTTATGCTTGGACCACACATTGGGGTCCATATGCTCCAAAGCTTTTCCTTGCCTGATTAGGTCTAGCAACGACTTCCTGCACCCACTGCTCCAGCTGTGGTGGGAGGCTCTGCCTCCTCCTCTCAGAACAGGGCACGAACGCCCAGGAGCACAGAGGGTCCGAGCTCTGCACAGTCATCGCTTGGCCACAAACTCTTGGCTAAGGAAGCAGCGACACCTGGGTTCCGCAGAGGTTTCCAGATCAATCATCCTTTTCTCCAATTAATGCAAGAAAAGAGCACACCTACCCCACAAGTAAGACCTGCTGGCATTCTCCTGTCGCCTCAGCTGGCCAGCATGGATCCATCTTTTCTCTGGGTGAGCAGAGCCTCCCATTTCTGAGGCTTTCAGACCTCAACCACACAACACACGTGATGTGAGAAATCTTCCTCTTTGTCCAGGACAACTTCCACTGCCAGCCTGTGCCAAATATGAGATTTTCAAATATGAGATCTCCTTAAAACCTGGAGGAGAACGTGGATGCTAAAGGCAGCCAAATTCTACCTTAAACAGGGACATGCAGTCTGCCATGCTCCCACTGAATATCCCAGTCTCAGGCACAGTTCAAACATGGGACATGTTTTAAAAGCATTTGCAGTGAGATGCTACTAGATATAAGCAAGAAAGGTTTTGCTTCTTCTGAAGAGACTTTAGTGCAAAACACATGTTTTTCCCTGAAAGAAACAGAGGGTATAAATAGATTTAAGTTAGATCGTACTAGTGGAAACATCAAAACTAGTAGTTGTTCCAATTGTTTGGTTGTTCCAAAGTATAGGAAAACTCTTATTTGAATCAGCATTAGTATGATGATGCTAGGCACCAGCTCAGGTCTGGAAGCAGGATTCAACCAAACACGATAATTCAGGACTTTACACTTTGCTTTTTCTGCCTTTCAACCCTTTAGCTATGCTGGCACTCAGAACTGTACCAGTGTTTAATTCTGCAATGGCACAGCTCCCTCCCAGCAGCAGTTTAAGCCACGGCTCTCCTTGGGGCAGATCCAGGTGGGATCTCTTTGCATTTCCCCTTTGCCCAGAAGATCTGGGCTGGCTCCCTTGACACAGACTGCTGCTCCACTTGGCCCAGCTGCCAGGAGCCTGCCCTGCAGGCAGAGCCTTCAACTTCCAGGGGCCTTCGAGGTAAAATATACTGTCCTGTTCCAAGTGAAGTTAAAAGGACCCAGTAAAGAGTAACAGTACTTCAACTTTTAGCCAAAAGCTTCAATTCATGGTCCTTTAAAGTTAAATTTACTGCCTCCATTTAGCCACGTCCCTGTAAAAATCCCTCCTGGCACAGAAAAACCCGTGTGCAGTTCAGCTGTGCTACAGCAAATAAAACATTTCATCTTAGGGATCTAGCTACACTTCTATCTGCCTTTATTTAGGTCTTTGTGTCTTTTTATTCCCTTGGTGCTCAACAGCTCCAAGCAAAGAGGCAGCACAGGTTATCATGCTCCCCACTCCTCAGCCCAGCACCTCCTGCTGTTGCTGAAGAGCTGAGGACAAGGAGGAAAGCCACCGATGTGTCATTTTCTCCTGGGATGGAGAAGAATACAGCTTTATACACCTCCATGGCTGCTTCTCCCATTGCAAACAGGTCAAGAAAAACTAGACAAGGCAGAGAATAAGTAAAATCATCAATTCCCTACCCCGTAGCATGATAACTCCTATTTTTCAGAAGTCAAGGTTAGCTCAGGGCTTTAACTGCTTCAGAAGATCACCCCTGCCCTTTGAAAATCCCATTCATTTTCTTGCACAAGCCTTGACATGCCCTGACCCACCACCACTGCATAGGCTGTGTCTGTTTTCTGCACACAGGGGCAGCCTTCATGCTGAAGCCAAGAAGCTTTGACCAGGGAAAGTTTTAGCAAAGTAGGTACATTTGCTGTTAAAAAAAAAGAAAAAAGAAAGAAAGAAAAAGAAAAAAAAAAAAGAAAAAAAAGTTTTGTTTTAGAGCATATCCTAACAAAAGAGAAAATAAAGGAAAACGTTCTGATGAAAAATACCAGGTCGCTTGGAGAGGGAGCCCTTTCATCTTCCATGCTCTGGGTTGGTTTTATTACACTGTGAAGCCATTTTACTGAATTAGTATCGTAATCATGGCAGTATAATGGGGGTATCAAGCACTGCAGCACAAGCCAGATCCCTCAGCTGGTACAAACCAGCATGGCTCCATTAACTTCAGTGGAGCCAATTTATATCAGCTGAGGATCTGCCCTTTAGTTTTTACTACGGGAAAACCAGACTACAAACGGGAGAAACCTATATTAAAAACAAATATATTCAATCACAGCAGCAGGAATGCAGAAAAATATTGGCCGAGTCAACTTTTATAGCAATGTTTTCTTTCTCTCCCAAGTGCTCAATTTTGAACACTCTCCTAATAAAATTTTCCAAGCCTGGAGCAACTTTCCTCCTTTCTCTGGTTAAAACCCACCTCACCTGATGGAGGCAACAAGGCTCAGGAGATGCTTGAGCCCCTTCCAGAGCAAAGCAAGTCTTGGGGAGCTGGCAGCATCCCTGCGTTGAGCCAGCTCAGACCTGCAGCCAGCCAATAGGACAGTTGTGAAAATGGAGATCAGGCCACAAACATCTGCTCTTCCCAGGAAGCATGACCCTTCTCCCATGAGAAGGTTGCTCTACCAACCCCCCTTTGGAAGGCTACCGGGTCCCTCAAATGGAAGCACGCTGAAAAGAAGCTCAAGGCCCCTCAGCAGTCTTGCAGTAAGCGCCTTCTTTTCAAAGCCCAGAGCTGTTAATTAAAGACTGGTGATTAATGATTAAACTCCACGTGGTTCCTATCTTAGGCTTAAAAAGTCCTCAGGATGCTGACTTTGCTGAAGGCTTCAGCAAGAGGTTCTGGGATGTGAGTAGCTATTTATAGAGAAGTCTATCAGAGCAATGAAAGGAAATGCTCCTTCCATGTAATTAAGAGGAAAAAATACAATTTCCAAAAAGTATAAAGGTCAAATATTCAGATTAAGTAAACAAGCTATTTGCCTGTATGAGCTGCAGCCAGAAATGAGAGACTATTTCTATGCGTGCTTTCCCCAGCTAGGCAAGTTCAGCTCCCAGAATCACGTTTCTATAGGAAATACTCTCTCCTTAGGAGTTCAGAATTCAGCGCCTATAAGGATCACAGATCCTCATGCCATACTGCATTCAAGAACAATGAGCACAAAGGATATCTACGTGCAGGTTCCGACACACTGATCAGGGCAGTGTTTACTCAATGCCAGGGGTTGCTTCTAACAGGCTTTCTAGCTGCATCTGCTGGGCAGTACATACATGGGGACATGTTACCAGCTCAAAAAAAGCTGCCCCACATGTAGATGCAGTTTAAGAATAACACAGAAGAACCAACCATTTGATAGTACAAGTTTGGTTTAACCTGCTCCTACTCTACAAGCTTCTTGAAAAAGTTTAAAGCAAAGCAAAAGCAGTCCAGGCGTATTGGAGAATTGGTCCGCTTGGAGCCAGCTGCTCACATCGGTGCTTCCTGAAACATAACCTGAAATCCTCAGTGTCAAACCCTCACACCAGCCAATGCTGGAGAAGTGATGTACGGCTTCATCCGTCCGCTGGAACAGCGCACGTCAGGGCCACACACAGCGTGCTCAGAGCAGGCCCATCCGCCCAGCCTGACGAAAGGAGGGCTCCAAACTCAGCCTGCCTGAGGGCACAGGCCAGGGAAATTAAAATCAGGGGTCTTTGAGATCTACGTTGCTGTGGATGAATGCTGTTGGAAGTTCTGTAACCTGTTTGAAGTTTTAATTATTTTAAGACGTTGGAAATATAAATAATTTGGGTCCCCATGTTTTGGACATTTCTGACCCATTACAGGCCAGGTTTCTTTCCTGATTATAAACTCCTTGACCACACTCAATTAAGAAGGTTAATTCTTCTTCTGAATGTTGGGAGAAAACCACTGTTCTTATAAAAGTATTTACAAGGTTGTTCCCAAAAGCTAATAGCTCCTCATGACACTGAACATCTGAGCAGTGTACCATAGAATATCCTGAGTTGGAAAGGACCCACATGGATCATGAAGCCTACCTCCTGGCTCCACAAAGGCCACCCAAATATCAAGTCATATAAATGTTTTCACTACTCCTCATTTGCTTCAGTCCAGCATGTGATTTACTGCAATCCACAAAATCATAGAAATGATGGTTGGAAGAGGCCTCTGGCGGTCTCTGATCCTACCTCCTGCTATTGACAACACTAGGCCAGGTCAGCCATGGCTTTGGTTCCACAGATGTGTTGAGCCACTTCGTCCTGTGCTCTACCCATACAAGCAGTTATTTCTCAATCAAAGGCAGTTGCGCGCTCAAGCATGATTTGCCCTTCATAAATCCTTGCTGATTTTTCTTCTCCTTTCAAAACCACGTTGGAAAAAGGTTTGCAAGAAGATATGTTGCTTGGCACATAGGCTGACTGGCTGGTCTAGCCTGGATCCTGCTCCTTGCCTTTCTACCAGGCTGGAGTAACATCAGCCTTTCTGCAGTCACCAGGGACCTCCCCAGATCACAATGATGTTTCATAAATGATAGACGGAAGCCTCACTATCACATTGGCTGACATTTTCAGCACCTTTGGGTGAATTCCATTTGACCCCATAAGTTAAAATACATCCAATTTCTCTGAGAGGTCCCTAAATAGTTGTTCCTCTGCTGCTGGCTGCCCATTTCCTTCCCATGACAATTTTGACAAGAACATCACGTACCTTATCCTTGGTTTCACAACAGTGCTGTAACATGTGCTCCCACTGAAATGATCTATTTTCAAAATTAAATTAAAACAAATTAACATCGCCTTAGATAAACATTGTAAAGCCGGAGTCCCACTGCCACTGTTTTACATTTTCAGGTCTCTCTGTGGGACAAAAAAAAAATTTATTGGGGTTTTGGGGGCTTATGCCTCCCTGGTCTTCAATCATACTTATGGGATGCAAGTTAGACATATTTATGTCGAAAACTTTGATAGAAGTTCTCATAGCTTAATTATTCCCTATCACAGCATCATAAATCCTATATAGCTTGCATAGATTTTAAAAGATTGTTGACCTCGATAGTTAGCCAAACATGTGGGTACTTGCATGTTTTCTCTAGCATAATGGGGAAAGAACTGAAGATGCAGTCAACAAGCAGATCCTGTTTGTTTATGTAGGACGTAAAAAGACCCTTGCTCCCTTCCATGGCAGAAATCATGAGAAAAGATTGCTCTGCAGAACTGCTCACACCATGGCCTTTCTGACCAGCACTCAAGCCAAAATCCTCTCTCTAGGTTTTCTTGATGAAATTATTTTCACACTGTATTTTGTACTGCTCTCTCTCTCACGTTTCACGGTCTTTCTACAAATATGGTTTACAAAACAGTCCACAGCTTTTACATTCCACATGTGCCTGTTTCATACACAGACACATGTTTGGGTTTTGGCTGGTGGCTGCTATCACTTAAGCTATGTGGTTTCAAAAACATCTTCTTACAACTATCCTAGTAAAGGAGTGGCACTTCTACTTAGCCCATAATGTTACATGACTGGAATTCATTATATGGTTTTCTCTGCTTTGTTTTAGCCTGTGAAAGAATGCATTTGCAACACAGTGCCCCAGGCAGTTCATCAGAACCAGGGCTCAAACCCAGCATGACAGACATTACAGAGTCATGGAATATTCAGAGATTATATTAAGGTTACAAATGCTATGTGTATATCCTTATCCATCCTAGTGATAGTTCTCCTGGCTCCATGAGTAAGATATAAAGTGCTTCCTGGAAAAAAAAAAAAAAAAAAAAAAAAAAAGCCATTAGTGGGTAATTAATGCAAGCCTTGAATGCTAAAATGGTATGAGTAATGTGTCTTTTGAAGTTTGGCCACATGGAGGGGGGAATCTCGCATATCAATTTGACCTGACTCAAAGCTTTAACCAACAAGAGACCTAAAAAAGACATCTATTAAAAGTCCTAGCCCAGAAAAAAAAAATGGTCATTTGTGTTTAATCTTAGATCTCATAGGCACAGAACTAGGCAGAGGAGATTTCCCTCTCTCTTCCAAGTCCACCAGGACATATGCAGATCCAAAGGTCCTCACCGTATGGTACAAAACAGAAGAATTAAAAAGGAATTAAGCTGCCTCTTTTTTAAGATAGGTATGCCTTGAAGCACTTTTGTGCCCAACAAATAGCTCTCCATTGTCCATCTACAGGGTGATTCATGTTGACCCCTTCAATAGACCCTGTAAAACTAAAACATCAACCTGTGGTCTATGAAAGGACAGCAAGATTCAAGAGCTTGAGGACAAAATCCTGACTCTAAACTCAGGTTTCACTTAGAGATTGTGTCTTTCAGCAAGGTCACAAAGTGTCAAAAGAACAGTGAGGTTGGTCTGGTGACCCACAAGACCACAGCATTTGGACGAGCAAGTCCCTAACACTCAGAGAGGAAACTATCTGCCACTACTAGTGCAAAGATTCAGAGCTCTGCATGGTCCACAAAGTCAGAGAAAGCAAGCATGGGTTACACCACAGCTTTCAAAATGAATGTAAAAAAGGATAAAACTTCAACTCAGACATAATCCTATGGTCTGCTAAAGTAAATCCAGCAACTCTTTGGAAATCAGTGGGTTACTTCTTGTTTAACTGAAAGAGGAGTTCTGCCTGATGCTCTTAACAGTTGCAGCAGAACACAAACATCTGGGTCCAATTCCCTACTGATCTGAGCCCTTAGTTACCACAACTGTAAAATACCTATTTCACAAGAAAGTTAGAAAACCAGCATGAAATGCCTTTTTGTGCTGACAAATGCCATTACAATGAAGTATCACCTAAATTCAAGACTAGCCAATTCCCTTTGTTTCCAATTTTCACACACACCAAAGACTTATCCTCACTTAAGCAAAACAAGTCAGTAATGTGACAATGGAAGATAAATGTATAATGCATTAACACCAGAGGAAAAGAGTTAGAAAGCGGTTACAAGTACAACAAATAGGTCCGTTCCAGAGTGGGAATAATTAGCCCTTTAATTAAACTTATCTTGCTGCTAGACAAGAGCAATGCTCAGCAACACCTGGCCTGGAACGTTCCCGTCTCTGCAGGCAGCAGATGGAGCGCACAGACACCATCCACATCCCTCCTACCAGGTCCACAGTTGCCTGTGCCAGCAATTAAGGTCTGGGACAATGTCTGACTTATTGTGAACATTGCCAGATATTTCCTTATCAGATTTGTTCTCGGCAGGTAAAGCAGGAATTCTCTTTTTGCTGATTTTCCCCTCTTCCTTCCCTTCCTTTCTGTCATTCTAATGACACACTCCTCACTTCATCCTTGTCCAGGGCATGGCAGAAACAAACTCAGATTTTGCAGCACCTTGCATGCAAGTATTTCTGAGGCTTCAGCAGGGCTTTGATGCAAACAAATTAATCCAAATGGCAGCCTTCAGGCCTGAAAGTGTTAGCCTCCAAGTTAACTGCTTCTTTGACCCCATTTTGGTACCCTGATGGGGAAATCATTGAGATGTCAGGCCTTTGGGGTCCTTTTTATGTCCCTCCTGAAATCATTAGAGCTTTATGACAGAACCAGGGCAGGTTAAAAATCTGGCTGCTCATGTAACCCTTCTCCAACAGCAGCCATTCTGGGAAAAGCAAAATTTAGGAGACAGTCAAGTAGCCTTAGTAGTGCAAGATATGTAACAATATATTTAATATCCTAATCCATGGGAAAAATGTAATCACTAGTATCTGAACCCAGGCAAACTCTCTCATCTCATTGTTGCACAGCAAGCATCTCCATAGTGTACCCAGGTGTCATATGAAAAAAGTATCCTTTTTTGTTTATATTCAGCCTGCAACCCGACAAATGATTATGATATTCTTTACTTTCTCTCGTGAGAAACACAGTGATCAATTGCTCCCTACATGCTTTCTCCTGGTATCTCAGGCTGTTATTCACCTCTATCACGGCAGGGATTCCTTTTCCAAGCTGAAGAATCCCAAGTTAACATCTCCATACAGAGTGACTAATTATTTCATATGTTTAATCACCTTTGTTGTCCTTTGCGGTGCCTGTTCTATTCCCACTATGCACTTGAGATAAGAAAACCAAAATGTCACAGACTTTTCAAACTGCGGGCACACCATAGATTTTTACACTGAGTCGACAGGAGAGAGTTCTGTGAAATGCCTCCCAGATCTCTTTCCAGAGTACTAATATCTTGTTCAAAGCCCATGACTGAGCATACAAACTTAGGGCTGATTTTCCCCATTTCCTTTCCTTCGCATTTCGTAACTTGAAATTTTAACCACCTCTTCATCATCCACTCAATATTACAAAGTTTCCGAATTCTTTGTCCAATGTAATGCAATAGTTATGCTCAGCTCTTTCCAGCTCAGTCCTCTCACTGGGAGCTGGCAGGACTAACCGCTGACAAAACAGCTTTCACAAAACAAAACCCTCACCTAGTCAAAACTGGAAGGTCACACTTTAACTTAAAACTTCTTAATGATTTTAACTTAATTGGCCTGGAGTTCATCGTGGGAGAAGCTCAGCAAGCTGTAGAGCATACTGAAGTGTGATAATGCATGAATTTTAACCTAAAATCACTTGAATTCTAGGCCATGGCTCACCTAGTAGCAGGCAAAACCAATGCACTTTTCTCCCCCTAACACATGGAACTCGGGAAGGCTTCTGAGTCGGTCTGCAGCGAAAGTTTGCATGAATTATCCATCCAGTGGTTTCCATTTTGATAAGTCATGTTTTTTAATCTGAACATTTAGTCACAAACACAATCAGAAGCTGGATAAAAGAGTCCAATACTCTTGGTACAGTAGTTTTGCCTATCCCACATGTCCACAGCATCTATCACAGTGGGACTCTGCAAGTTTAAATGGCACAAGGAAAGCAGTATCTGTGACTTCTATCGTACCATCAGCACAGAGGGGACTCTTAAAATCTCAAAAAGCCAAAACCTACTGTCCTTAAAATTTGGACTGCAAAGCCAGGGACAATAAAAAAGTTAAAAAAAAAAAAAAAAACAAAAACAAAAACAAAAAAAAACTATAAGGACAGAGAAGCTGGGAAATGCAGGGCTTATACCAAGGTATTAGAGTTGGTTGAGTAATAATAAAACTAGGCTCATTAATATGTTCACAAATAAGCATGCCAGATTTCTGGGGTGACATTAATCATGGCTTGCAATTACTCACTTGAAAAATCAGCATGAGAAAATGAAGCATGATGTTTCATCCATTTTAGTACACATTCTTTGTGTGAAAATTCATACCAGAATTTGGTGATTATTATTCTCTTGTTAGGAAAGGTTCTCTCATTCTATGGAGCAACATAGATTTGGAGTTTATTGGAACTAACCCAAAGAGAAAAATAATTTTCTCAGGTGAGCTGGCCCGATTCCCAGAAAAATAAAAAAGACAAAAAGTCTGGGCATTTTAATAAATTAGAATATTTTTGACTGAGCAGGAAAAAAAAAGAGACTGAGTTTGTAAGTGATTCTTTACAAGGAGCATTTGATTTTGTCTCACACAAGAAAAATATAAATCAGCTTATTGTCAACTATAAAAAATCATAATGGCTAGTGAAGTAAATTGTAAGTTAAATGTCTGTCCATTTGTTGTAATATTCTGCTGTGTTTTCTCCATCATTTAAAAGAAGAAAAAGACGGATAAGGTAGAAGTACAGAAGTGTTCTGTTGAGATTATCACATTTATTTTTCAGCAGATGTGAGAAGTGAGGCCTTACTGTGTACTGCATCTAGACAAGACTTTCAGATATAAGGGAGTAAAAGGACACTCTGAAGCAAGTTAAGGTAAGCATTACCCAGCACTGAATTAGGCCCCGATTTCTAACATGGAGTGCAAGAGCAATAGCACAGGAGGAACCTCCAAGAACTGTAAGCAGAAGTAGCATTTGGTGGATCGGTGGATATGTCTGGATGGGAGAAAGAGAGAGCGCTTGTGTCCCTGCATAGAAATGCTAAAAAAAGATGGAGAATGGCATTCAGCCAAATAAGAGGTACAGGGTAGAGTTAGGTGGTATTCTCTTCTACTTTGCAGTTCAGCTCCTTTCGGGTTTGCACGGGACAAGCTGATCTGTAGGCCACCCAAAGATGGCTGATGTACACAAACCGGACAGCCAGAGGGGTAACAGGCCTCCCTGGCATATGCAAAGTGATCTGAGTTGATCCTTGCTAAAATCTGATTTGTACAGTTAAGTTCAAATATAATTTTCAGCAGTCGCCCTTACCAGAAACCTCGTAGAGGTACCTGTCCAGGAGAACAGAAGCAGATGGAGGTGTGCTCTGCGTGTCCACCACTGGGATGGTAACAGCAGTGGAGTGTCCCCCACTGGCTTACAGAAGGCTGGGACTATTTGTGGCATCCCTTCTCCTTAGCTGCAGATGTTTTTTACACTAAGATAAATTCACAGATTTGTTATTGTGATAGAGACATTCGCAGTTTAGTTAACATTTGTGCCTCACTAACTGATAGCATTTGTACCCCAAAGCCAGTGAACCCCAACATTTTCAGTTCTCCAACATTGACATCTGCAAATGTAGTACAGCTGGGGGTCAGAAGATGTTGGGCTTTAAGAGAGAAATATATGTTTTAAAGAATTAGCCAAATGAGACTTTATTCACAAGTAAGGAGTAAAAACTTAAAACCTAAATCTTTCCTCTAAATATTTCTGTCGATTTGCTTGAACTGTGATCCCTGGCAGTGGTGCATGACCAATGTTCTCCAGGACACAAAGGAAGAGCTGGGTCCACACTCCAGGAGTATTATGTCCAAATACCAGTTCTGGGTCTGAGAAACCAAGGGAAAAAAAGCTAAGACTGAACACCAAGAAACAAGGGGTGAAGGTGAGAAGATGGTTGTGTGAGAGCAGGGTGCAGCTCCCACAAAAGCCTCTGTTGGATTATGGATCCATTCCCAGTTCAGACTCAGCTTCCAGCCCCAGTCTCCTTGCAGTGATCCAGAAGAGAAAGAGCATACCTAAGGCATATGGGACCAGACGTGAGCTGATGTGAATGCGAGCAAAAGATCTCTGTCTTCAGCAAAAGTCAGTTTGACAGCACCCATGGCTTTGCCCCTCTCCCTAGGGTTAAACGGGTCTTGTCCCCTCTCCATGTCACATGTCACATCTCCCTACCTTGGCTTTTGCTGCAAGAACTCTTTGTTTCCTGCAGCTTTCAGCAGAACTCAGCAGCCCAAGGAGACCCTCTGCCCATAGCATCCACAATCTGGGCACAATTAGAAACACAAATTGACCATTACGTCCTTTATTAATCTACTCTAATTTTTATGCTGTGAAAACACCTAATTCCACTACTTTGGCTACTGGCCCCTAACATAACAAGTTACATGGGACTTGTCTCATCAAAATATCATCATGTCTAAATAGAGGATCTGTCTGAACCACAGTGAAAATGAGTAATGATCACAATTATGGGCCGTATAACAGTCCAATAAAATCTAATTAAAATGATCCACATCCCATCTGCCAACAGCACATAAGCAACACCAGCCATGGGGGGGGCAGTGGGGGAAGTAAATAACACTGTCTTAATTTTTAAAATACCAAATATTTCACAGTGGAAAAGCTTTGTGTATTTTATAACTAGCTCCAAACTGTGCTGCCCATGAACTTCTGTGATGACTGGTGATTCTTCACCCTTAACTGAGTTGTTTTAGGGGCTGCTCCTTGAGAGAACATCCCAGGAAGAAGTTCTCTCAAAACAAACTTTTCTAAAAAGTCTGCACATTTGGGGTTCCTGGGCCTATTTTCAAAAGGATTTAAGCACTGAAGCACTGAGAACCCTGGGTTTCTGTGATTTTTAATGACGTAAGCACATCTGTACAAAAAAAAAAAAAAAAAAAAAAAAAAAAAAAGAGTTTTAGGCATCATTCCATTGGTTGTTCCTCCCACCAGACAGCAGCCAAATCAAAATACCATCATGTCTTACTTTCCATACTTAGTGCATCTCCAAACTTGGAGCCTTCCTGGGCTTTCTACAGCCAGCAACAAATACAGTTCAAGTGACTTCTATCTCTTGTTCTCGGTGACCTGTTCTCATTTTTGAGCCTGTGAAGCTAATACTCTGCTTTGTAATTATATTACTATGAGGTTACCAACAAGAAAAGTTGTCACCAGGCAGAACAGCATCACCTCACTCACCTGAGCACAGAAAACATTGGCACGAACACCACACACCCCTCATCTTGCTGAATGCTTAAGGAATACAAAAATCAAAGGACAAGGTACAAAAGGTTAGGAAATAAGGTGCTGACATCTGGTTTGTGATGGAAACTAGAATATGTTTTCTCATCTGAAGGTACGATGGACTTCATTACAAAGCCATGACTGGCAAGAAACTAAGATGAGAGTTAGGAGAAGCAAGCTGGAGACCAGGAGTAGGTACATCAGCGTGCTTGAGATGGCCTCATCATTGTTGAAGCTGACTCAATGCAACACCCAGAGCTTTAATAGTTCTATGCATGTTGAACAGAAGTGAAGTGAAGCTAGAGACAGCCAATCCTAAACTGCAGGCATCAAAAGCTCACATTAGGTTTCAGCCTGCTTGTCTGGCTGTAGGCTTGAGCTCTGTTATGAAAAACCAACCGTGATTGCAGAGGGAGAGTTCAGTTTTGGATCCAACGTCTGTCTGGAAGCCACCCAGCCACAAGCCTAGGGAACTGCAGCAAATGTGCGCTGCTTTAGCTGAGCTATTCACTGATGTAAAAAGCTAGCATCACTCTTTTAATACTTGACTTAATTGTCTGTGTGTCCTATAACTGAGAGATTGGCTAAAGGATGAAAATTTCTCCATTTCTCCATAACGTGGCTATTTCTTACAGTTGGATTAAGCCTCGCAGGAGAGATGGTTCCTGGTGGTTTGAAATGCATCCTTGCCCTGTTCATGGTACCAGCTTTCATCCAAGCATGGATAACAGTCTGCAGCACTGGTTGCTTGAATTTAAACCAGTCTGAACAGTTCTTCCTGCACTTACAAAAACAGATGTAAAGGAATGGATGTGATCCTCCCTCCCAGTCTAGAAGCTGTGGGACCATTTCTTACTGAGTGGGAACTGCCATCTCTGGTGTATCCATTCAGAAGGATACAAAGATAAAATCTTCCTAAACATACCTTGTAACCTCAGCCTGTTGTCCCCTGATTTGAGAGCTACATCCCTGACAGGCTCCCTGACGGCACGCCTCCCAGGCAGCCCCTCTCCCCAGGGGCACACGTGTCGGTCCCCATCCGCCGTTCTTCCTTCACGTCAACCACAACTGCACGCCAGCTGCCAAGTCGAAAATACTGATTTTTAACTGAAGAATGCTACCTCTTGAAATCTTATTCAGGGATCATTTTTTATATAAAATCTTGTGAACATATCAAAGCCAAGGTACCAAAGCCATACAAAATTTTACATTTCCTGAACAGGAAGGGACCCTAAATGGAAATTAATTTTCTTCTAGCAGAATACACCTGAGATAGAATCTATTTTGGCATGTTTTGCAATTAGTCTCCATACAAAATGATTATCATAGTTTAATTCTCAGCTGCCCCAGTACTGCAGACTTTTAATACCATACTGCTTCTTTATGATACAGGTACGGCCCATTTTCATACCAAGGACCAAGCTAAAGCAGTGTATATTTTTTAAGGATGCAGAAGGCTTCACAGCTTTGCTTTGACTGTGGTTGCTCAAATCTCTCTAACCTTTGACTGATGAAGAAGTTGAGGAATACAGAGACACAACAATAGTCTCCAGCATAAGTGTTATGATAAAATGAAAGAGGGAAAATACATATTATACACATCACCTCTGGGAAACAGTAATCACAAAAGTTATTAAACATTCTGTCAAAGGCTCTGCAGACTCCTTTTCTCTCCTGCCCAGTTTTGTTAGCAATAAAGGCAGGTTGCTAATATTTGTCACTTTCAAATTCATAATTTACTACTCAAAAGGCAGCAAAGATAAATTATATTTTCATAAAAGACTATGAAGTTGTCCAATTTTCCAGAGCTGCAGGAGGACTGAAACCCTGTGCTATGGCATAGGTCCTTTCATGCATTATGGATATGGTGATTTTACAATTCAAAGCAACAGTTCTCACCTTTCCCACTGCCTGGCATCGTTGGATTATGCTGTAGGAGATGCTGCATCTTTCAGCATGGCCAAACACACACCCGTTATGAAGGCAAAGGGACAAATGAGAGACTGGCACCCCAAATGTTATTGCTATGTTTGGGGAAAGGATTTGTTCCTATTGACCAAGAATCACTTCTAGTACTTCAACAGTCTGAAAAAAAGTATGTTGAAAATCACCGGGATCCAGTTTTTCTACTGCAAATTTTGAGTCGGTAACCTACTAGAGATGCTGGTAAATTTTAGAAACCCCGTTGGTATCAACTGACAGTGAGGACAGGACTTTGGCTACCCTGACTTCCATAGCCACAGCATGATGTCTTCAAAACAAGCTGTTCCACAAAGTACCATACCTCACATCTTTGGATCTCCCCCATTATAACAGTCTCTGTCTGGCTTCTGGTAAGAATTGGCTTGGTCTCATAGAGTCTCTGGAGTCAAATATGGGGTTGTACTTATAATACAGCTTTTTTTCTGCAGCTAGGCACCTTTTCTATCACTAGGCACCCTCTTTTATTGAAACTTGTAGAAACTTAATATCTTTCTGACCTACACAGAGTATAAGTTAAAAACAAGCTAAAACAGATTGCCAGTTTGCCTACTGTCTGTAATCAAGCTTCAGTATATTCCAGTTCTCAAAACAAAACCTTGCCTACATTTACCGAAGCCAGCTTTGCCTGACACATTAGAGCAGAGAGCAGAATTTCGTTTTTTCCAAGTTCAATATAGACAGAGAGCACAGTTTCTTACTATACACTTAACTCAGATTGGCTTGAGAAAGGTTTATTTAAATTCTTCTAGGGAAATGAGAGCCCAAAGACACCAAGCTTGCATATCCATATACATGCCAAGAGACATGCCAAGCCTCATCACATCCAGCAAAAGAATTCCCATTGGAAAATTAAAGTCAGGTTCCAAAAGCTCTTTCTTCCTGATGCATAGATTTTGCTATGTAGTCAATTCTGCAGGATTTGAAATTTTATTATTTTCTTTAATAGCCTCCTTTTTTTCTAATGTATTGAAAATGTCCATTGACAACAGTTTGTGATGATCCTTTTCACTTGAAATTAAATCTTATTCCCCATTCTCTTCCCTCCCTCAAAATTTTCAGCTTATCTCCAAAACTATACTTCATACACTAAAAAACTGAAATAATTCCAGAGACCTTAAGTCTGCTTAAAGTATTTCTTGATGACAAAATTCACTGGAAATAGGTTCAACTGTAGAGAATAAGAGCAAGTAAACAGCATACCTATAGACTGAGCCATATAACATATGCACATAAGGGGAGGGAAAGAAGAAGGGGTTATTTTTGCAAAACAAAAATCTGTATTTCCAGTGGAGCATGAAGGTCCCCACATCACTGTATAAAGAGGGCAGTGCATTCTGTGTCCCTCTATGGCCAACACTGTGGGGGAGCTACTACTGCCTGAAAAGGATTGGAAAGACTGAGCAGGCAAAGGAGAAGAGAGGTTTATTAAATCAAATGAGATTCAATACTAACACAGCTCACTGCTATAGATCCTGAATCCAATATCCTACATGAGACAGATAATGATATAGTCAGTGGGAGGTCCTTCCAAGGGGGAAAAAATACAGCTCTATTTTTATACCTTTTTTTTTTTTTTTCATCCCTTTCTATCTTGAGCCTTTGCAGAAGGGAGGAGATGTTTGTCTCGTCTCTACTTTCATCATGCGCACATACAAGAGACCAAAGCCAGAAATCCACATGAAAGCAGTATCTATCAGGAAATTTGACCAGGAAGAGGAGGAGATGAAGTGTCCTGTGCCGTACAGCCTTCCGAATTAACTCACTGAAACCCGGTATTCAGGTGAAAAGGACCAAGCTCCCAGCTTGTGCCAATGAAAGTAAAATAACTGAAGCCAAATTAATTCCACTGATCCTAAATCCCCTGGCTTATTGCTGACCCGTTCACAACCAGCATTGCTGCTTCTGCTCTGAGCATGCACCTTGACATAGGAATAGCAAATTCCCGTTCTTAAGAATCCCGATAGCAGAGGGAAGATATCCTCAGGTCCTAAAAAGCAGTGTTAAGATTACATGGGCGATTTTTGATAGCATTAAAACAAGTGCAACCAGTACCATGCTCACTCACTCTGCCTAAAGCAAAGTAAGGCAGCATTGTGCTGCTCAGCACTGTGAGCTCAACCACAGAAAGACTCAGTCACCTTCTAGCACAGATCCAGGAGTGCAGTAAGTAATAACATGTGGTATAAATAATATAGCCATTTCCTTGATTTATCTAAGCAGGCTAATATTATGGACTTGTACAAGAACAAAGCAGATATATAAGTCCTACAGCTAACAATCCCAGGTGTGTTACACAAAAATACTACAACAAATACAGAATAACACACAGAAGCCTGCAGAAATCTTCTGAACACCAAAAATCCAGTAAATAAGCGTATCTAGCAGGTCATCAAATAAACCAACCAAAACACAAGGCTTGTATACAAGTTACTCCTTGAGAATCTGAATGTGGGAAGGGGCCATTAACTCCAGAAAAGTGACCCTTTCAGAGGTGTTTCCAGGTGCAGACAATAAGATTTCTGTGAATTATACTGAACGTTTTTCCCTTCCTCGCAAACAAGGGGTAAACACCCTGGAAATACTTTCAGTGCTGGATTTTTAGCGCTAGACCTCAGACAGACACAAGCTGTCTGGCCCCCACAAGCAAGAATTGTTCTTAAGCATTTTAAAAGGGGACGAGCACAAGCCAGAAGAGCCAGGCTACCACTGCTGCCTGTTACGGGGGAGCTGGGGCTTTTTGGCCTGCCCCCTTCCTCTCTCCCCACCCCACACAGGTTCTGGCACCGCTGGTGCAGGAGCCCCGGGGCCGAGCGTGCATCTTGCAGTTGGAACCCACGGACGGACCTGCAGAGCTGCTGAAACGGGCAGAGGAGGAACGAGCAGCCCAGCTGCACCGGGGTGACAGTGTGAGCCGACCCGGCCATTTGCCGTATTTAATGGGTCATTTCTGTATACAGCCACCTTTGTAAATTAACTAAAACAGTGATTTAACATGTAGTTTGCAGGACGTGTGAATATGTATGTATGAGGAGATAACTTCTCTCTGTTCTTTTCACTACATAAAAATAACCAGCTCTAATAGCTGAGTCTCATAAGACAACAAGGAAATTAATCATTTTTTAAAACCCCATAAGATAAACTATGTCATAGTAAAGAATGTGCATATTAACTGACCTGTAGCCAAATGCAAGTTGAAACCCCTGCTATTGCATCAGAGCAGGCTTGTTTTTAATATAACGTCCTCACCGTTTCTAATAATGTCTGTTTATATTTGGTATTCCCAAAAAGCTGCATTGGGATCGCTATGGCAGTAGGTTATATCAGCACAAACATGTCTGTCCAATGTCACATCAATACTAATAGGACTTTTAATGCTGGCTGCTGCTTTATGGGAATCTGCAGACACTATTGTGTATAGAGTATAAATATTTATATATGACGTGTTTGTGAATACATGTATGTACACAGGACCAGCCAAACCTAGTTAATCAGCCAGTTTGAAAACTTCATTGCTTTCAGATGAAAAAGAAAATTATATTAACATATCAATAGCATATACATGCTGGGAGAGTGATTACCCCTTACATCTTCAGGATATCCAAGCACCCAGACGGGCCCAGCTCCATTAACGCCCTATCTTAAATATTCTGTCTCGTCATCTCTCATTTCTCTCCCACTTTCTTCAGACTTTCTTCTCTCTTATCTGCCGTTCCTCTTTACCCTTTTCCATCCGTCTCATTTCTCTCCTTCCATTTGCCTTGTTCATCCATCTCTCCATTTCCCTTCCGCCATTCATCACTCCCTCCTCCTTTTTTTTCCCTTCCCCCTTCCCCTCTTCCCCTCCCGTTCTCCCTCTCCCACCCCCGTTTCTCGCAGCCTGTTTTGCTTGAAGTTTCCACCTTGTGGTTGCGTACTGCTGACTTCACATTTGCTGTGGTGTGAACTTCACATCTGTGAGTGGATGACAGGAAAGATTAATAACCCCGCGTTCCCCTTCTCCTTGACTGTGGGCCTATCTAATGAATAAATATATAAATAAATAACAGAGCTTAAAATCACCTAAATAGAGACCCAGAGCCTGGGAGAAAACATTTTGCTGAATCTAGTCTTTAAAAAAAAAATAAAAACAGCAACAAAAAACCCTGCAACCTCTAATGATCTCTAGTTTACATACTCGGCAATTTTTTTTTCCCTAAATACTTTATGGGGAAAAAAGAAAAGTTAGAGGCAAAGGAATGAGTCCTTTCTCCTGAGCCAATTAAAGGAAAAATGGCTTAAAAGCAGTAATAGGGAAGACGTAGGAAACGTGTGGTAAAGAAATTCAGATGCCCTGCAAAAACCAAGCTCTTGGATGTGGCATCAGCACGGGACCCTGCCAGTAACAGTGCACGGGGGGAAACCAGGCGGGCATCTCTGCCGAATCCCAGCTTCACCACGCAAGATAAAATCTCTGCCTCCAGACCAGGTTACATCACACATAGCAAGTTCTCCAAATAGGTGTTTCCCATCACTGTTTAGGTTCAACTGCTTTTTGGCCAGTTCTTCATTTGTAAATTGATCGCTCGACTGTGTTAAGGCTTAAGTGAAACCAGAGGTGCACAGAGCAGGGAGTTCTCCCTGCGGCACTTCTGCAGAATTGCTGGAGGAAACAGAGGGGAGCTCTGCACCTAACTCCTTCCTACTTCAAGCCCTCACCCCTCTTTCAGAGTGCAGAAGGTCTTAACAGGATCTCTGGCTGCTGCAGGAAGAGGCAACCCATCAGCGGCTAGTTTGGGAGGAGATGTTTCACCTGGTGCACGCAGCCCGCCTGCCCAGTCTGGGGCTGGTCCCTCCTGACAGAGGCCATAACAAAAAAATTTCTTGTGATTGCAAGCCATTAGCCCCAGGAAACTGCAAAACGCCATTACAAATATTGTGATTTGATCCAAAGGCGTTCAGGAAAAAAAAAAAAAAAAAAAAAAAAAAAAAAAGTTATGCACAAGACCAGAAGCAAGCAGGGGAAGAGGGGAGAAATAACCAAGCCAGGAACTCTGCTCCACTTTCTGCCCTTAGGCAAAAGTCTCACCAACCTTGCTGAGTCCATTGCAGGAGCAAGAAGGAGCCCCCTGTGTGCCCACCAACTCCCCCTTCCACGTCTCCTGCAGCCCTAGCGAGAACAGGTCGGATCCTGTCCACGGAAGCAAGGGCAGGGTCTGCACTGGGTTGGAGGTGGGCTAGGGCAGCCAGCCAAAGGCTTGGGAGCAAACTGAGCTGCTTTTCCCCCATCAGCATGCCCACCCCAAACCCCACCCTCCAGGGAGCCCCCACAGATGTTTGCACTGATGAGGCTGGGCTCTGACGTGCCCTCGGACAGGCAGAAGCAACTTTCTCCATCCCAACATACTCATCACAACTCATATTCCTCTCTCGACAGCTTTCATTCTAAACATACACAACCTGTCTTCTCTAAGTGAAAAAATATCCCTTCACCCACAGTCAAGTTTAAGCCACTGTTAAATCTTATTTCTCATAAACAATAAAGAATCAAGGAAGTCATTCTGGTCAGATGCTAGACAAGCTCTCTGAGAAAAAACTGCCCATCTCTCAACAGCTGCTGCCCCGAGCCCCAGGCGCAGGCTGGGGGTATCCTCTCATCAACACCTCTTGCCTGTGGATTTTGGGTTTTTTTTTGAGATTGTTTTTTTCACAAGTGCAGGGGAAGGAGACCAAAATAAGAATCCCTATGTCTACCTAGGACCTCAACACTGGGACAAAAACTGCTTGCTCCTTCTGAGGTCATCTAAGCATCTAACTGGCTTATTGCAATAAAGGGCTTTTAAACTTTCCTTAAAAAATACCTTTTTTAAAAAAAAAATAAAATCAATGTGGCAAACATAAGCCACCCTAAATCATTTTACTGCGTAAAGGAGGTCTGCAGCTGCACCCAACATTTGGCCTTTAAAAAAGCAAAGCAGAGAAAAAGGGACACAAAGCACATCCCTGCTGACACGGGTACCTGTGAGGGCTTTCACTCGTGTGACTTTACCTGATAAGGCCCATAAAGTCTTGTGGGAAAACTCTTAGAAAAAAAGATAGATATCCTGTCATCATTTCATAAATATGCATGTATCATACATACACGTAGCTTAAATGGTAGCTTTGAAATTATTGTTGTTAATGAAGAAAAATACTAAGACCCGACCCTGCAGCTTTCATTTAGTAAAACAGCTACCACAGCGTGCGGCAGGATCAGGCCTGGCGCCGTTCATTTCACAATTCTTTTCTTGCCTTGTAATTTTAAAATAAAGCAATTTTTCTCCCTGGAAATTCTGCAATATCCATGAATAATAAACTGCTCTGAAATGATATTGACCTTCAGGTTTTAAATTTGAAAAGAATTCTAGATGGAAAAATTAAATGCAGTGTAAATAACCAGTGGGTAATTAAATTTATTTTTAAACAGCATCAAAGTTCAGAAGAAAGAGAATAACAAAGAATATCTCATAGAGACATGCACAAAGGCTGTGTCTGTATAATTAGTTATCTAGCAGTAACCAAAGTCTTTTTCATATGGATTGATTATTTTTGAGATTGCATCTTGCAAATCTGAACTAGAAATGCTTTTTGTGCAGCATTCAAACATGAAGATGCCTTTGGTAACACTACAGGCTGAGGATCCCAAATAGATATTTAATTTAGATTGAACAGGACACTTATGCCACGGTAAATAAATCAGTTTATTAATGAAAGTCTTTTCACTGATGTTTAATGGCTATGATATCTATGGAATTGCTGTTAATCCAAAATAAATGTGTTTAATAATCAATTGATATTTGTTTATCATGCAATAATTGTCTTATTAAATCAGAATTAAATGCCTATTAGGAAATGTTAACTTAAAGCTTCAGTTAGACTTCTGAATAAGGGTATAATTAATAATTCTCTTAATTCTTGAAAAGGAGTAACAAATTAATTGTCAAAATATTGTAATCTATGTGGAGAAACCCCATAAATAAGAACTTTGAATTGTTACATACAAAGAAGAGATAAATGTTCCTAAGAGCAGATACAAAATTAAATATTATAATTATTACATTTAGTAGATTTCCTTTTACCGTGTTTTAATAATTCTAAACTCTTTTTTTTTAATCAAATTGTTTGAAGATTATGAGAAGAAAAGGAGGGGGGAATATCTTAATTTTCTTAGAGTTACTTGCAAAATTGCTGGTCTCAGTTTAACAGATTTTTTTT
Source organism: Heteronetta atricapilla (assembly GCA_011075105.1). Lineage (NCBI taxonomy): Eukaryota > Metazoa > Chordata > Aves > Anseriformes > Anatidae > Heteronetta > Heteronetta atricapilla. The sequence goes on from CM021750.1 coordinate 3,051,647, forward strand.
CCTTCCAAAGGCAATTCAGTGCTATTGAAAATTCCAAAGATTTTTTTTTTGATTCCTTTTAAACTCATGTTTTCTTGTAAAAGAGATTAAAAAATATTACACTTTACTCATTGGCTTTAATTGCAAACATGTCCCTTCCCATAAGCATGGCACTTGATCAAAATGCCAGAAATAAATATGTTAAGATGTCCATCAGTTTCACCGTCTCTCTTTTTTTTTTTTTTTTTTTTTTTTTTTTCTTTTTTTAACAGAAGTTACAAAAAGCCTGTTGTCCCCATCCTAAGGGCTGAGTCGTGCCGGGGTTTCTGCCGCCTGGTGAGGCCGTGGGGGGATTTGTTTCGGGAGCCGTGCACAAGCCGCAGCAGCTGCAGCAGCACCACGAGATCGCCCAGCAGCAGCTGCCCGCCGCCAGGCGCTGGGGACGGGTTCCTGAGGCACTGCAGGGCCCCAGAAGAGAGCAGAAGTCTCCTTTCCCTGCAGTAACAGGCGAGCAAAAGATGCCTGTAAATCATTACTTTGAGGACAACCGGATGGTCCTAGAGTGATGTTGTTTAAGAGAAGAACTGGTGCACCACCAAAGGTGCTCTGGGCAATAATTCCTGAACTGCCCCTGCTGCACTCGGTGCATGTGGCCACAGTGCTGCTCTTTATAGACAGCTTCCAGGGGAAAGAGAGGAGGCTGTCACAGCCATTCATTTCTACTTAAGAAGCAGTTGTGCTTTATACAGGAACTGGAAAGGTTGGAGCAAGTGACACCTCGTTTTTCTTGAGTCACCACTCGGGAAGGTATCACTTTGTCCACTTGTGACGATTATCTCTGTTAGCTACGCCAAGCAGTCAGACCCTGAAACTGCCCTTGTCTAAACACTGAAAAAGAAGAAGAAAAAGAAGAAGAAAAAAAGAAAAAGAAGAAAAAAAAATAAAAAGAAAAGAAAAGAAAAGAACAGAACAGAAAAGAAGAAAAGAAAAGAAAAGAAAAGAAAAGAAAAGAAAAGAAAAGAAAA